>JARHVA010002115.1:2067500-2160000 GCA_037957365.1 Torreya grandis
ATTTATTTATATTATAGTTTTGTGAACTCTTACTCTTTCCTCCCTGTTCTAATGTTAAATTTTGTTTAATCTTTTTATAATTTATATGAAGTTGTTGAGGCTAAGCATTGGGCATACTCTTTTATGGTTTCAAAACCTTGAATTTGTTATAACTAAATCTATTTTTTTATTGCATTAATTTTATTTCATTTTATTTAATCTAATAACCCTAGTTTGATTTTGATCCCAAGTTCCATATAATCTCAAATTTGGATTTGTTTTATCCCAATCCACATATCCTTTAAAATTTTAAAGAGCTTATTATAATTGTACTTGTGATGGCACTCTTAAGATGAGTTTTTTTCAATACTTACAAATTATTCTTTGAATATCATGTAAAGATTATTAAAATATTTATAAACAATAATTATAATGATTGTGATAGTGTGGATTATGTTGTAACCCTATTTTTATTTTTTTGTCATAAAATATGTATAAAGGGATCCATGAAAGCATATTTATAAAATACATGTTTAGGTTATATTACATATTTAGGTATGGTCTTATACTTGTGACTTACTTGGAATATTTACATGAAAAAGTGATTATGGCCATAAAAATTTTAATTCTAACCCCTCTTTTTCATTCAAATAAGAAGGAAGGGTAAAGTGAATAGTTTTCTTACTCCCTAGTGGGTGTTACACTCACTCACTCCCAAAAACACACATACAAACTAAATATTCTAATATACAAAGTAAAATAATATTTTTATAGATGTTCAACAATGCTATAAAGATTCATATAAACATACACACTTACTCCTCCTACATCTTATGAAACAAAGTAAAATAATATTTTTATAGATGTTCAATAATGCTACTAAGATTCATATATATATACACACTTACTCCTCCTACATCTTATGAAGAATGAAAACACTCTATCTCATTATTAGATTACATTAGCATACATATTAAACTACACTATTTTAGGCCATTGGATATGTTATCTTTCTCTCTTTTTTTCTAAGATAATATTAGACTCTCTCTACTCTCATGTTCTCTATAGTTTGAAACATCTTTTTCCAAATTTTTTGAATGATCTAATTAACGTCAAACTCAACTACAAAACTTATTTTAATATTTAATGACATGACATAGACATATTTCAACCCTTTTCAAGCTTGTCCTATGTTATAAAATGGTCTAAATACCAATATTTATTCTTCTTATTCATCTTGCATAATTAATGACACTAGTTATTATATATTGGTGGTTATGTAACCACTAGTTAATGCATGCTAATAGTTCCCAAATCATTGCTTCAAAATTGAGCATTAATTTTGTCACCATCTCAATAAAATCTTGATCTAACTAATGTAAGATAACCAAAACCATCTTTCGTAGACTTTGCTTCCTTTTTAGACTCTTGATTATGTTATTTTGGCTTGTTTATGATCTTTCCCCATGCACAAAATTTTGTCAATATTATGAAAAATTAAAAAACCAAAACAAATATGCATAAGTGTGCATAAAAACTCAAAACTAATTTTTTGTATGATTCAATATTATTTATGAAATCAAATGCTCCTGCATTAGACACCTAGGATAAATGAAGACTTTCACAAGCTCTTACTCATAATTTTTTAAAAAAATCCTCAATAGTTGTTTCGTGTTTAGAATATTTAGATACACTCATCCAAGCTACATATTCAATACTTTATTCCTCTACCTAGTACTCTCCATCTCTTTTATTCTTATTGATTATTAAATCCAATATTACCTATATTTCCATTATTGTTTTATCAATGTTTCTTTTCTTCCAATCTAAAATTTATCATTCACCACTACCTTATCCCTTAAACTAATTGAAAAAATATTCTACATTAAAAAAAAGTGATCTATCCATAATATAATAGCTCAATCTCATACATATTCATTGAGAATATTTTCAAAAATCTAGAAGGTCAAATTTATATTCCACTTGAGCATGTTATATTTTCTATTGAGAAACTCTCCTTATTTAAATACTCCAAAACCAATTCATTGAAAATAATGTTATCTTCTTTTTCCAATCAACATGCTTTTTGTAGTCGTACTACTCTATGTAGACACCTAATTTTCATATAAGATAATTTTTTATTAGGTGTTTTCCATGATTTTTCCAACTTGAACCATGTGAACATATTTGTCTATTTTTTGGGTATACTTTCCTCTTATGTTGGGTCTCATATCATCATCCCCTAACATATATATTTATAACTAAATAATGTTTCTTTTTGACTAATGATAATATATCTATTCAATATAAAATTTCTGAAACTGCACACAAATATTATTTATTTTCCTTTATATGACCCCAAATACACTTTTAAAGTTGAAAATATTGTTTGTATGTCTTTTCCTAATTTCTAGCCCACATATATGACTACCCCCTTAAATTTTAGGTCATTTTTTTTCATTATTGTATTTTTTTGCTATATTGTAAAGTTAAAGCATGTTTTGTTCCCTTAAAAATCTAATGTATACAATGTTACCCTTAGTCATTTGAGTATTTATTATTCTTATCTAAGCCTCATTTAGGTCGATTATTTCATGTTTATTATCAAGAGGTCATCATGTCATATCAATGAATGTGTGTATTGATTAAATTATTTTATCACTCATTTAATTCTAAGGTCTTATATCAAAATAAATTCTTAATAGGTGTTTTACCCTATTTTTTATATAGAAAAATGAATGTTGTATGATTATAGGTGTGAAACTAAATCGATATCAAAAACCTAAATATGTAAGTTAGTTTTTAGGTCATTATCTGGTATCAATGTAAGTTCAAATCTTGGAAGAGTAAGAAATGGTGAGGGGATGAGGAGGTATGGCACAAATGAGCCAAACTATACAAGAGATACAGAGGCAAGTTCAAAAATTAATAGAGGTTATCACCAATCAAGGAAGAAGACAAGGTGGTGATGCGGAAGACACAGATCATGACGAAGAAGTTTAGCAAGAAGAAGAACAATAAGAGAAGCCACCATTGATGAAAGAGAGGATGGTTCAGGATTTAGAAGGAAGAAATGAAGGAATCAAGGTTGATGTTCTAGATTATGGAGGCAATTTAAAACCAAAAGAGTTGATATATTAGATGAATAGCATGGAGAAGTTCTTTTGTTGGTGTAAATCTAATATTACACTATTTAGCCAACATATTGATCCAATGATAGTTAATGTTTAACTAGTAGGTCAGGTAATTAGGTGGAAGTCAATGCATATATCTGATGATAATGATTATAAGACTACAATTTTGTTAACCAAATTTCACATTGTATATATTCAACTATTTTTGATCAATAATAAAGTATCATAGCATTTAGTATTTATTTTCCTTCATTGGTATTAGAGAAGATAATGGTCCGTCATGAGAGTCTAATATGATTCATCTATCATGATAGAGTTATAATTATCATCATGCGGTTTTTATTCACCTGAGTAACTGGTTTAACTTCTAAAAATAGATCAATGCATGTTTGGACCATAGATTTCAAAGTTCTCAATCAAAGTGGCTAATGCCCATAACTAGTTATCCAAATCCATAAATTGTGTGTTTCTTGTTGTATATACATTAATATATTTATTTATATAACTCTGATAGATATTCCCAATCATCACCCAACTCGACTGAGGAAGTCATTGATAAGTCAAAAGTCACCTATTGGAACTAGTCTCCATTCAGTAGATGCATGCATCTAGTTATCGATACATGTGATTGGTTTTTCAATATAGATTTATGCTTCTTCCTTGCCATCTTACCCTATCAATCACTAGTGCTAGAACAAATCTAATGAAGACCAAGTTCATGCAAGATGTGCTTCTATGTGATCTAACCACATGAATTCATGTTTGACATCTCATTCATATTTTTTAATGAAGCTAGATATGTTGTGTACAAATTGGTAATAGAATTAATTCTATCAATATTTTTAGCCATTTATCTTTGAGTCAAGTAAAAATTTATTAATGGTATTTAGTTATTCAGTTGAGTCTTTTTATTTTTTCCAATCTATTCAAAAATCATTATTTTCCATTCATCTAATTATACTCTCCTAGGTCATATTTTAGGTTTTGTTTTTAAGTTGAGTCTTTTATTTCATCTCATTAAATACTTAAAGTTGATTAATGTCATAAAAAAATCAAAGTGTCTTTTTGCAGTAAGTTGTTAGTATAGTTATAAAAGAGTCCAAAATTTAATGTATATATATAAAATAAAGTCAGTTTTAAGATAGGTCAGTTTTTATGAGTCAAAAAGAGTCAAAAGTCATGTCGTCTAGAGTTAATATTATTTTGGGTCCATTGTCGATACAATATTTTCAAAAGTTAATAAATCTTTTGTACGGATGCATTATCAGGTAAACTTAATATCTTGAGTCGTATGTGTCAGCAGGAGAGTTTTTCCCTCATAAATAACATGCATATGAGCTTCATTGAGACATCAACTAAGTGAAGCAAATTCATTAACTAGAGGTTGGAGAATATAAAATGCTCAGAAGACATTTGACATCCTCTCATGAGTTACATACGATAGGGTCACATAATTACTATGGTGAAAAATTTTGGTGTGTTTATTTTATGTTTTGTTGTGTATTTTTTAATAAGCTACTAAGCACTATTTTATAATTTGGTACTTCCAAAAAATAATGTTGTGGGGAGAAAAAACACTAAAGTAGGACTTGGTTATTGGAAAAGGGTTTATGGTAATCCAAGAAACCATTGAAGTGCAATAGAAACCTCCTATAACCCTCCAAATTCATGGTCAACCTATAGTAAAAAACCATATAGGTTTATGGTAATCATCATAATCTGAGAAAACCACTGAAGGTGTTAGTAGAGAGAAGTGTTCCTACCACTTCCAAGTTTTTGGTAATTCTGCAAGGAAAAACCAAGATGGCACCAAGACCTTAAAGCCATAAGGATGGCATGCCACCTTAGAAAGTGAGCAAACTACGTGAAAAGTGTAAATATTTTTATAGTATTTGTAATAAAGGGGGGACCACTATTTGGAAATATGATGTTTGTATAAACAATGTAGGAAAGGGGGGAATGTTGGAATAAATCTAATATTACATTATTTAGCCAACATAATTATGCAGTAATTGTTAGTGTTTAGATGACAGGTTAGGTAATTAGGTGGCAGTCGATACATACAACTGTTGATAATGGTTACAAGACTACACTTTTTTTAATTGAATTTCCCATTGTATATATTCAATTTTTTAAAATCAATAATAAAGTATTGTAGCATTTAGTCTTTATTTTCCTTCATCTTCAAGTGAAAGACTATGAGAGAAGATAAGAAGGTAATGTTTACATGCATGAAATTGAAAGGTCATGCAATGATTTGGTGGGATAACCTACAAAAAGAGAGAAAGAGAAAAGGTAAAAAGAATATTAATTCATGGAAAAAGATGGAGAAGAAGATAAGGGATAAATTTCTTCCTATGGATTATACACAAACCCTATAGAGAAGATTTCAAAATTTAAAGCAAAAAGATCATAGTATACTAGAGTATACAAATGAATTTTATAAGCTTTCCATATGAGTAGAGCATGATAAAATAAATGAGTATATGGATGCAAGGCATGTGAATGGTTTGAAATTTTCTATTCAAGATGAATTAAGCATGCATAGAATACTTAACATGGAGGAGGCTTATCAATTAGTTTTGAAGGTAGAAGAAAAATAAAATAGATAGAATTTTAGGACATCTACTAGTCCAAAAAGAGGTGGATCCCCTCCAATAAGGGGATGAGGTGGGTTTAATACCATTGGAGGTGGATTTAATGCCATAAAGGTAAATCATTATGTGGTGCTTAAATGCAAGATAATAATAGGTAAAGGTTTCAATACCAACAAAGAGGAAGAGGATTTCAAAGAAGACGAGGTTACAATGGTGATAGAAGATGGTTTTTGAATCAATATAGATTTTATGTCTATTATATATGTGGATAAGAAAGGCATAGAGAATTTGAGTGTCCAAACTATCAATATCAAGAAAGGAGGCAAGAAGATCACCCAAGAGTAAATCTAGTTGAGGCAGAAATAGAAGAGCAAAATATTGACATTACACCAACAGATGTTGGAGAGAATCTCATGATGAGAACTATGATCTCTCCAAGGAAGGAATAAGTAGATAATAAATAAGGTGGTGATGCATGGCTATGATCAGATATTTTTTGAACAAGATGTACTTCAGGTGGAAAGGTATGCAAAGTAATTATAGATGGTGGTAGTTGTGAAAATATGGTTTCTAAAGAAATGATAGAGAAACTAAATTTGCAATGTGAAGAACATTCTAATTCTTATCATATTTCATGGTTTAAGAAAGAGAATGAAGTTATAGTAGATAAAAAGTGCTTAATCAAGTTTTCTATAGAAAAAATTTAAAATAATGAAATATGATGCGATGTTATTCTGATGGATGCATGTCATGTGTTATTAGGGAGACCATGGCAATTTAAAAGGAAAGTAGTTCATGATGGAGCAAAGAACATTTACACTTTTTATAAAAGTGGTACAAAGGTAGTTTTGTTACCTCTTAAATAGGAAGAGAAGACATAAATCATGTTTTCTACTAAAAAATTTATCCAAGATATGAAGGTAGTAAGTTGTTATTATGCATTAGTAGCAAAGAATAAAAAAATAAAAATGGTGCCAATAATAATAAGAGTAGCAAGAGTGTTGAAAGAATATGCAGATGTTATATCTGATGAGTTACTAGATGGTTTACCATTCAAGAGATATATTTAGCATCACATTGTATTAATTCTAGGATCAACTCTACCCAATCAAACATCTTATAGGATGAGTCCAACTAAACATGCTAAATTAAATAAATAGGGTATTGAATTGCTAAAGAAGAAGATGATAAGGGAGAGTATGAGTCCATGTGTAACACCAATGTTGTTAACTCTAAAGAAAGATGGAGGATGTGTGTGGATAGTAGAGCAATTAATAAAATTATAATAAAGTATAAGTTTCCTATACCTCATTTAGATGATATGAAAGATGTGATTACAGGAGCAAAATATTTTACCAAGATTGATTTAAGGAGTGGTTATTATCATATTTGAATTCATGAAGGAGATAAGTGGAAAACTATATTCAAAACTAGGGATGGCTTATATGAGTGGATGGTGATGCCATTTAGATTATCTAATTGACCTAACACATTTATGAGGGTGATGAATATAATGATATGAGAATATATTAGTAAGTTTGTGGTTGTTTATTTTGATGATATTTTGATATTCAGTAAGACTAAATAAGAACACTTGCAACATTTGAGAATGGTAATGGAATTTTTAAGAAAAGAGAAGTTGTATGCAAATTTAAAGAAGTGCAGGTTTATGCAAAATAGTTTGGTATTTTTGAGATTTGTAGTTTCAGTAGATGGTGTGAAAATAGATCAAGAAAATATAAAGGCAATTGTTGAGTGGCCTATTCTAAAAAACATCATAGAGGTAAGAAGTTTCCATGGTTTAGCAACTTTTTACATAAAATTTATTAAAAATTTTAGTAGTATTGTGGCACCAATAATAGATTACATGAGAGGGAAGGAATTCGCATGGACTAGAGTAGCCACAAAAAGTTTTATAATTTTGAAGAAGAAGATTACATAAAGATCAATTTTAACATTACTAAATTTTAACAAAGTGTTTGAGGTTGATTGTGATGCTTCATTTGTGGGAATTGGTGCTGTGTTGAGTCAAGAAGGAAAGCCAATAACATATTTCAATGAGAAATTGAATGAGGTAAGGACAAAGTGTTCTACTTATGATGTTGAATTTTATGTAATTGTACAAGCATTAAGATATTAGAGGTATTACCCAGTACCTACGGAGTTTATACTATTTATAGATCATGAGGCTTTGAAGTATGTGAATAAACAAAAGAAGTTGAATATTAGGCATGCAAAGTGGGTTTGTTTCTTGCAAGGTTATACTTTTACGTTGAAGCATAAATTATGAAAATAGAATCAGGTAGCTAATGCCTTGACCAGGAGGGTAGCATTATTAACTACTATGTTGAGCAACGTAGTTAGATTTGAAGCTATTAAAGAATTATATGATATTGATCCATATTTTATCAAGGTAGTTGAGAAGTGTAGGAATCCATTAATAGGTGGGATAGATGTTATTCATGATGAGTATCTTATACAAGAAGGTTATCTCTTTAAAGGGAAATAATTATATGTTCCAGTTGGGTCTCTTTGAGACAATATGATAAGAGAATTATATAGTGTTGGTTTGGTTGGACATTTTAGTAAAACGAAGACAATAGCTTTGGTGGAAGAAAAGTATTTTTTACCAAAGATGAAGAGAGATGCGACAAGGTATGTTTTAAAGTGCAAAATATATCAGGTGGCTAAAGGACATGCAAAAAATACTAGACTTTACATACTATTATCAGTTCCAAGAGGACCATGGATAGATTTGATTATGGACTTTGTGTTAGTATTAAAAAATACACAAAGAGGTAACGATTCAATTTTTTTATTGAAGACAGATTTTTTAAAATAGTTCATTTCATTTCATGTAAGAAAACCATTGATTCCACTAGGATTGTAGAATTATTTTTTATGGAAATTATGAGATTACATGGTGTTCCAAAAACTATTACTTCAAATAGGGACACAAAATTTTTAAGTCATTTTAGAGGACTTTGTGGAAGAAGATGGGTACTAAGCTACAATTTAGTAGTGCATATCATGCACAATCAAATAGACATATATAATTTATGAATAGGAGATTGAAAAATTTATTGAGATGCATAGTGGGGGAGAAGCCAAAGCAATAAGACTTGGCTTTACCACAAGCTGATTTTGCATATAATAGTTCAGTGAATAGATCAATAGGAAAGTCACCTTTTCAAATTGTTTATGAGAGAAATCCTATGGGTATTTTAGATTTGGTATAATTGTCAATTGCAGATTGAATTAGTGATGATGTAGAAGTGTTTGTAGAGCATATGCAATAGTTGCAAGGAGTAAGAATAAAGTTGTAAGAAAGTAATGAGAAATATAAAGTAGTAGCAAATGTCAGAAGAAGATCTATGGTATTTGAAGAAGGAGAGTTGGTAATGGTTTACTTGAGGGAAGAAAGTTTTTCTAAAGGCACATATAATAAATTGAAGTACAAGAAAATTAGACTATGTAGAATTGTGAAGAAAATCAATGATAATGCATATGAGATGAGTTTACCACATAATTGTGATATATCTCCATTATTTAATGCTTCATATTTATATGAATTCCATAAATAAGATGGTGAAGATGATGAAGATGAAGAAGTAAATTAGGAGTAGCAAGTTCTAAAGAAGAAGGAAAAAATAGTGCAAGTTTTGGATATGAAGACAGTGAGGACAAGGCAAGGGAATCATAACATGTATTTGGCACAGTGAGAAGGATTACAACAAGAAGACAACACTTAGATTATAGAATGGGAACTAAAGAAGATTGATAAAGATAAATGGTAGAAGTACAATCAAGAAAACTTGTAGGAGCTGAGTTGTTTTCAACCAGAGGAGAATGATGTAGAAAAAATAAGCCAACTTTTTGGAGGCTATAACTTTTGACTCGTAATTCCATTTGAGCTCTTCCATGTGCCGAAATGACCATATCAAAAAGTTTGATTCTACCCTAAGCTACTCTATCCACTTAGATTTGATTTAAATATTTTTTGGTGGCCAAACATGATCATCTAAGGATTCAAAATTAATGTTTAATGATTTTTTTGAGAATTTTTTATTTTTAGAAATTATATATTTTTAGAACTAAAAGTCAACTTCAGTTGAATTTCATTCCATAGGCTAATTTTAGTATTTATGTTATTTCAGTAAATTTTTGGATCTATGTAATCTTGCATGCAAAAATTACTATAAATAATGATTGCTAAAAAAAGACATTTTTTTTAGACTTTAGTTTTTTTTCAAATTTCGCATATTGACTCTAATTTCTAAGTTTGGGCTTATTTAAGCATGGTTTGGGTTTGTGATTATTTAAAGTAATTAATATGAATCAATTCTAAGTATTATTTCAAGATCTTGTCCTATTGATAATTTCTTGTTCTTATTTGTTTTTGGATTCTTTATCTGGTATCAAAGCAAGTTCAAATCTTGAAGGAGTAAAAAATAGTGAGGAGACTGAAGAGAATTTTAAGACATGGCCCATTTCAAGAGGCACCATTTCTTACATTGTTTGGTTTTGTTCAAGAAGGATTCAACTAAAAACAAAGGTATTCTGTGCATTCACACTCTTAAAACATTGACAAAGATAGCCTTCTTCATTAGGAATGTTTATTAAATTTGACAAAGTTCAAGTTTGCATGCTTAAATTACAAATATAATTGGATTACAATCAACTTAAACTTCACATGGTGATGAAAAGGAATAATTTTTTTTTTTTTTTTGTGTGTGTGTGTGTGTGTGTGTGTAACTAAGGAAATGGATCAAAAAATTGTGAATGAGAAGGTATATAATGAAGACTCATTTTATTCATTCCATAATTAAATACCTCACCATCTTACTGCTCACAATCTGCTTTTTGATCTCCTATATTTTTGTGTGGATTTTTAATTATAACATAAAAAATAAAATGTATTTTTATGTCATCCTCCTCATGTCAAAAGTCAAGATGCACACATCAAGAGGCCACCACTCCAAGTTCAAGGATCTATGGTGGGGGTGGAGGAAACAAGAGAAGGGGTGGAGAGCTAGGGGTGACATATAGGAGCTTGATTTGAAAGTCTTAATGAAGAGAATTTGATGATGGAGTTTTGCATCTTACTTGTATATTAAATTAAATTTATGTCATAATCAAGGTCAAATATAACTTACAAAATGAACATACAATTATTTTACACACATTTTGAGTTGTAATAGAAAATTTTGTGAAAACTATGTTTCTTACACTTTATGTGAGCAAATACATGTTTCTCCATTTAAATTTGTAAATTTCAAATATTTTAAATTTTTCTTGGGGAAAAAATGATATAATCACATTTTTCATTAGTGTTTTGCATCATTGTTCAAGATTTTTAAAAATCACGCAATTCTAATGTGACACATTTTACAATATATTGGAAAATTAAATTTGAAATGAAAATTAATATTTTAATTAAATTATTTATATTGATAGTACTTTAATAAATGAACAAAATTATATTTTATTATATAAAAATATAATTTATTAATTTTAATATTTGTAAAATAGATAATAAATATTACTTTAAAAAAATTTTAAATTATTATTATTTTTTTCAAAATATTTAATATAAAATAAATTAGACATAAAATTAAATATTTAATTCTAACATTTTAATAATGAAGATCATTGAATCATTTGTTTAAAAATTATTTATTATTGATACATTTAATTATAAGATGAACAAGTTCTTATACGTTCTAAAATACAAAAGGAATTTGAATCTTCAAACCTCCATTAAATCGATCTGTGAATTCTATATCCCCATAATAGATAATATTGATTGATGAAAATTAAAATTAAAATTAAATATTTTTATGTCATTAATAAAAAATTAAAATTACATAAATTCTTTATTTGTTTGATTTTATAAACTTTAATTTAATTAATTATAATACAAAATAAACCTAATAAATTTATATTAAAACCAATATACGAACATTTAATTATAACTCAACTTTATATAAAAATTTAAAACTCTTTTAATCTTCAATTTCAATCCATGTTAGATATGAATGTTTAAAGAAAAAACGTTTACAGATTGAACGAATCAAACGTTTTAATAGCTATAAAGTATTCATCAAATAAATATCAAATGCTAACCATAGATATATTTATGCTCGCCCTAAAATTTAACAACATAAAATAAATAAATAAATAAATAAATATGGCCATACCTTCCAAATCTTTTATTTGACAACAGCAACAAAATAAAATAAATAAATAAATATGGCCATACCTCATATTTCACTAACGGCTGATTAAGGGTCACTTTAAAACATTTTCGTCCTTTTATTCCGGTTTGTCCCAAAATATGTACAACTATATCCATGAACTCTACGAGTTGTTATTCTTTGACTTTCACTTGCAGAGTGCAACTCAAACACGGCGAGGAGGTTTAGAAGGCCTACGCGCATGCATTATTGATAAGTTATCAATGAGCAGCACATCCCCTGGTTCCCACTTCACATCTACGCTTTCCTCATTCATTTTTCTCCCGCTCTCCTCCATTACTCTGCTCGGAATGGGAGACCCATCTCCACATATCAGCCTGTTCAATGTCGCTTCAGCCTTTCCATACGTAGCCGCAGGAATATAGTTAAACCACACTTTCCGATTTCCATAGCCTTCAAAACTTCTGGTGGCAGGGATTGGCCCTGAGATTATGTTTGCGCTCCCTTCTTCAATCCACTGCAACTTGTTAATTTCTATAACCCAGCAACAGATTAATTCCACAATAAATTCACAGACATAAATCTGATTTATAATGATTAATACAACTGGGTTAATTAACACCTAATAACAACGGAAGCAAAAATAACAATAAGTCAATACAAAAAAAAGACAATAACACAGATATACCCAGGAAACCCCAATGCGGGGAAAACCCTGCAAATGTTGGATCTTCTATTCAGCGTAACAGCAAACTTCTCTTTTGCAAAAATACAATGTATGAGTTTGCTACAGCTATCTTACTTTTATAGAGAGCCTTGCTGCTTTACTTAGCATGCAAGAAAAAGAAGCTTTCCTTAGCATGCAAGAAAAAGAAGCTTTCCTTGCTTTCTTTGGCTTTTTTTTTTTTTACACATAAAATCACTCTAGTATTTATCTTATCATTACAAACTCAAAAACATTCTAGAAACTAATGTTGCTGAAAATCCAATTCGAATTGTTTTAAAACATATCTAATGTTGAATTGCTTTAAAACAATTCCACATTCCACCTTTCGAACTACAAAAATCAACACAACTTCCCACCTCCATCTTCGACCCTATAAGCCATGTATAACTACTTCAGTACACTAAATAAATAGCATGATGGAATTTTCAGAAAAAGAAAACAAAAGTTGAACATACTTTCTGCGAGCTTCATCTTGATCGTTGGTTTGCAAATGAGATTGCCAACTCTTGCCAAGGAAATAACCCAAATTGTCTTTCTTGTGGAGGAGAGTGTGAGTGAATATTCCATGCCTGTCGAGTTGTTGAACGATATCGGGAAAGTTTTGTTCCATGTGGGCAGCAACTCTGTGGCTCTTCACCACCGCCGTTTCCCCACCCTCAGAAGGAGCCACCTCGCAGAAGAAGAATATTTTTGATGGAAACTCTTTGGTCTGCGTCATAATATACATAATTCTTAATTTAGTATAATAAACATTACGGTACATGTACGAACTTAGCATAAGTTTGATGTAAAAGTATTATGTAATTATTTACTAGTGCCATCTCATGGTGGAAGAAGATGTGTTGAGGGAGAAGAGCTTCGTTAGCAGACCACAGCCTACCAACAATGTTATTTCGGGGGGCGGGCCCTTTGTACGGCTGCTCTTCCCATGCAAATGCTTCAACAAAACCATTGAAGTCATTCGCCGACTTTATTCCGAATCCTCTGAAAAGAACTGCTCCGCACTCGTGTAATTCTCGCTCAATCCATGCTTTATTCTTTCCTGACGTTATGGACTCTAACACTGCCGCGATGCCTTCTCTGTGAGAATTATTTTAACATAAATATTGCCTTGTTTTGTACGGCGCGTGAACAAGTGACTCTAACGTAACAGGCAGTGTTGAAAGAGAGGAGTGGATTTGAATGGATAACTAAAGTCTATAATGGTTCGGTCATTTCCTTACAAAGTCGAACGTGTACACCTGCGAGTGGGATCAGAGCAAAGCGACATGATCTTCAAAATCTTTGTGATAATGAGTTCGGTCCCCTTGATGGGGTGCCGACATGACTCCATGCACATCAAATGACGTAAATTCTGAACATTGTGAAATTAAGAGTCTTATAAAAATCAACATTTGTGGCGGTTAAGGAATAAAACGAAGGTGAGGGGATGTTGTGATGTAAAGTTGAGTATGTTCCAATTATTAAAGAGTTATATTATTAAAATATCGTTTATTAATAGAGTACATTGGTATGGATATATAGTATTTTGTATTAAGTGTTGAGAATATAATATTTAATATTTGTCTAGTATTTTTTTAGTAATAGTTTAAAGTAATTAATCATATTATATATGTAAGATTTAATTATTGGTATTATAAAGGTTAAGGTTTGATCATAGATTTAAAACTATATATAATAATTTATCTTGATAAAAATGATTATAAGATAAAATATCTAATCACTTAAACTTTCAAACTTTAATCATAAATATTTAAGATGACATATAAAAATATGTAATTTTTTAAAGGTTTAATGTGATACCACGACAAATCTATATTGTCACATTTTTTTCATTTGAAATTTCATTTATTATAGTTGTGTTTTACATGTTATCTATCAATAAATTTTAGCATAGCCACCTAACACCCCTTCACACATTCTTGCTTAAAAAGATTAAATTTGACACTTGGCCCTCCATGTCATGAATCTAATATAATTATATAACCTATTTGGTAATGTAGATTTGTGGCTTTGATAAAAAAATCGGCACTAAAAGAAAAATTTAGAAATGGCCATTTGTAGCGTCCCAGGCATGACCATACTAAATATATTTCCCCATATAATACATTCATTTTTTTGGGTATAATGTATTAGGTATAAGTTGAAATTATAGGTAGATTGTCAAAAATAATAAAGGATTATTAAAAATAAATATACTACTTTTTGTATATTAATATATGAAGAACAATGTTAAATTCTCAAGAAAATTACATGATAATAATTTCAACCATCGAATTTAGTCCATACATGGGTAATTAGAAACTTTGATAAATATGCATTTTTAAAGATTTTTTTAATAATATTTGAATTCTAAAATGGAGTTGGAAAGATGTGCTAAGAAGTAAGGTTTTAAAAATAGAGGAAGTAGGAGTGATTCAAACAATTATCAACATGGTGCAAGAACATAACATGATAAGATTGAAGGCAAGCAATGTGCCCCTAATGTATATGTAACTTTGAGTCATAGAAATGTAGTCTAAATATGTAGAATACATAAAAATGTACATGATCCTCAAATGGGGAAGAGGTTAAATGTGCTAATGTAAAAACCAATAATATGAGATCATGTAAGTAGATTTTAAAATATGCAATAGTAAGCAAGTGGAGTGCCATAGATATAGGTGTTTTAGATTGTTCAAATTGATTTGTAAATTAAGATGGAAAGCACCCAAAGTGAAAATTAAAACCAAGGGGCTAGAAGAATAGCTGGATAAGGGATAGAACAATTGAAAAGTAAGCAAAAAATTTATTTACACGGAGAGTACAAGTAGTTAATCAATTACATGATTAGGAGAGAGATCCATGGAGTTATCACATAAAGGGTATATTCACCTAATTTATTTTGTGATAAACCACCAATTAAAATAAAATATCACTATTTAATTACCATATCAAATACCCTGCATGTCAGTCATATGAGATTTTTTTGGTAGAGTATACCCTTCTTTGTGTTCATGTGTTATGAGTATGCCCTCTTTTTAAACTATGACCATTGCACCATCATGCTGAAATGTGAGAGAATCATAATTAGTATTCAGAGTAGCTTCCATTGATATTTACCATGATATTATAATAATTAAATTATGTTGCTCCAAGGTATGATCAATGTAAAATAATGCTATACATGATTTAGGAATAATAGTGATTGTTAATGTGATATACCCTATGCAATTATTTGGTGATGTAGCTTGGTTAGGATGATGTGTGTCATATTAAAGAGAGAGAATAAGAGACAGGCTGCATATGTTAGCTTCATGCAAGTGAGTAAATGTGACATTAGTACATTGTTTTCCTTCAATAAGTGGTTTGATAATGAGAGGCTTAAAATGAGATTAGTGATTCTTTGGTATGGGCTTTAAAACCATATTTTTAGGAGCAAAATTAGGTACTAATTATTTATTAGAATGATTTTTTTTAGGTCTCATCTTTTGAACATGCTTTGATTTGGCTTTGGAAATTATATTTCTACATGTGAATTTATGGGAGTCTTTGAGTGTGCCCTTTGTATCTTGTCTTTAGTAAATGTGATCATTTCATCAAGAACATTGAGGTCCCAAAGTGATAAAAAGTATTTAAACTAATCTAAGTATCTTGTGGATACCTTTATGTAGAAATGGGTGTTTTATCCTTAATTTTTATGAAATACATAATTGACATTCACCCACTCAAATAAATGTAAATAAAGAATGATATAAGTGTTCATCTTCATCGATGGGATTGAAATTTTGATTTTCCAATTGCTCGTACGTAATTTCCTATGTATTCTCATCATTATGCATGTAATTTATGAATTGACTAATAATGGTAGTGCTTGAATAGGATATTTTACAATTGGTGCTTTTTTTCCTTTTCTTGGATAGATTATTTTATTTATGTGGAAAATTTCATTTTTGGAATAATTTCCTTAATAGGATCTTCCATTTATTGAAAAATTCTTACTTGTAACATATCTTCTTTGATAGGCCATTTGTTTTGCTTAAGACTTTGTACTTATGGCATAACCCCCTTGATAGACGTTTTTATTTTCTTAGGATTTTGGAGACTTGATGAGGTGTTATTTATATTTATTTATTCACCCAATTTTTAAGTATGCATTTGTTCCATTATAATTGGTTGTTGAGGTGGTATTATATAAATTTTATTCAATTATGATTGTGTCATTTTATAATAGAAAAAGTGTGCATCATCAACTAGAATTGTATATTCATGTATACCATATTAAAAGTTGAAGCATATATGAAATATATAAGGTATATCTTAAATTTAGTGAATGTAAAGATGACCCAAGAGTAAATTATATTTTAACTACTCAAAGATAATTTAAAAAGTATTGGAGAGTGTTTTTAGGCCCAATAATAAATCCATTATAATCATGCCCAATATTATTTTTGGAATTTTATTAAAGCCCTATGTAGGTTATTTGTAGTTTTAAATATATTCTTTATTGAAACCCAATTTATGCATGAAGTCATAACTATAAATATTTATTCCATAACCATTGTCAACAAAGGCACATTTAACTAGTTATCCATATGTTTATATTTGAATAAATAATGAAATATTATGCTTGATGCTATTGTTGGTAGGTACATATTCTTTATCAAAATTAAAAATATGATAAGTATCCTTGAAAGTATTAATAATAGAGGAAAATATTTTTCATCGTGTATCCATAGGAAGAGTTGTATCCCACCATGGTGCATATTATATATCCTTGTAAGTTGGTTCTTTTATTAAAAGTCTAGAATATAAATTTTGGTAGGGTTATTTCATAATTGGGAAATGATATCATAACATTTGGGTTGAGAAACTTATCTTAAAGGAGGTGGTGGAAGAGGAACATTATGATTAGGAGAAGTTGACTGGGGAGGTAAAGGTGGCCTTCCCATTCTCATTTTGTTAACATGAACATGAGAATCTAAAATAAGCCTTAAATTAGAAATGGGAATAGGTTGATGAATAGAAAGAGTCTTGAAGGTGAGGAGGGAGGAATACAAGAGGTTTTTTTACAAGATATTTGGCATCTAGTTCTAATAGTTAGTAACTCAGATTGGGTATTATAAAAAGAAAGTATTAACATTTTGATTTTGATTAAAAGGTTTCACACATGCTTGTTCAATGTTATAACAATGTGAACTACCACATAGTGGAGATTGCTATAAAGTATGTTTTTGAATGTTATCAAACTTTAGGCATGTATAAATGATATGAATAATACATTGGAAAGTAAGAGAATATCTAACAAGAAAATGCATAATCCTATGTAATATTTGAGAGAGACATTCATTAAACCCATTATAAACATAATGCAAATGTGAATCAAATAATGTTACAATATAATTTAAGCAATGCTAGTGACTATGGATATGATATAATGTGAATCAAACAAGGTATGAGGGTGATTTAATAAAGCATTTGAATTATTTATAGGCTCTCAAATATACTTTATTATTTTTTAATTAGTGTTAGACCAATATTTTAGAACACTAAATATAGAGGTAGATTCATGTTTGTATCCCACTAACCTTAGTTTCAAGGGTATGATGAGAGTAAATTCCCTAGGAAATATGTTACTCTTAGGTGCACCATAGATTAAATGAATAAAATAGGCATCTTATCAGTATAAACAAGAGATCATAGGTATTTCTGATGTACTGTGAGGTACATAGAAACTAAACTACGTTTACAATTTCACTATGTATACGAGTATTAGGGTAAACCCCACGCACCATAGTTTCTATAAATAAATACTATATCTTCATTCATGAAAGTTAGTAGTTTGAGAACTAACTTAATAGAGTTTACAAAATAACAAAATTAAAAGGAAAATAAAGTGAACAAAAAATGAAAAAAAATGTTCTATAAAATAAATCATATTTTAACTTGAGGTCAAAAGAAATATATTTTTTGTTAGAATGATCCATGGTGATAAGATAATTTATTCAGTGTTGGATTTAATCTAAGGTCAATAGAATTGAATATTTTTATGTCAAATTTTACTGAGGTCCAAATTTTGTGTTCTTTCAGTGTCAAGAATTTATAACCAATCGAAAGAAATCTTATCCAAAAAATTAATGAAAAATAAAATGGAATGCTTCAAAAATATTGAGTTTGCCATATTTTTTAGCCCTTTGAATTTAAGTTGTCTTAAACTAATGTAATTAATGTATTGAAATAAAATTATGATATGTACTGAGTTGATATTAAAATATAGTCAAATACAATAAACTATATAATTTCCAAAAATAAAAAAAACTAGCTAAAAATAGTAAAAAGGCCTAAGAATGTGTAGAATTGCATAAAAATAAATAGATTTGACTTTGTAGGCTGAATGTAAGTACAAAAATATATGAAACTCAATGAAAACACAATCATGTTATAAAATCGTATTTTTAGTCTAGTGGGACAAGTCTACAAGAGGCAGAGAAGGGTACACTATGACATTGTTTGTGGATTGTGGCCACATCCTGGTTGACTATATTATTGATTTATCGAGTTGGTCCTTCGTATTTGTCTCTGTAGAAGCCCTGGAAATGGAAAACCAATATTTATTCACATGGAAAATATAATAATTAGATAACAAAAGGGGATAAAAATAGATTAGTATAACCAATTAAGACTAAGAAACCTCTTGTAATAGAGCATTGCCTACATATACCAAGTGGGATTTATAATGATGTAGATATCCCTCTTAGAGTGATTGTATGATCCATGATTATATAAATAAAATGAATTTATACATATGACTAATTGAAATTATTAAAAATAGATGACCTTCACCTAAAATAAATAATGTTTAGTTTTGGGTATTCATTGTTTGAATGCTACAGAGTTGAAATAGGAAGAAATAGTATTATTTTTCTCAGTGTACATTGAACAATGAGTATCCATTATGATAGTTTATAGAATATTTAGAATAATTTTGTTTATTTAACAAATGAGTGAGAGAACCACTGTTAAACATATCAATTCAAAAAAGTGACAGTTGGTGAGTAGGAGACAAGGCCACACTATGGGACAAGGTCATAGTGTGGCCATACTAGCTAGAGTGGACTTGTCCTAGAAGACCATAAGATATTGGGATAGGTTTGATAAGAGCCTATGGGATGAATATGGATATTGTAGTTGAAATAGGGATGTTAGTATGATACTTCAGTACATACAAGATAGTGAATTATTTCTTATATACCGTGCATTAGTAAAATAGAGAAAAGACCAAGTAAGGGTAAAGATGCCAAGGATAAACATTTTCAAGAACTTAATGGTTAATTTTATGTTTCTACACAAATTTAACCTAAGGTAATTTTCTACTTCCACAATGTCCTTTAAATTTGCTATTGCTTACCTCTTCTTATTTTGTGATAGAAATTTTACTCTTATTCTTATCATAATTCCATAAGAACCTTTCATAATAGAATTGAGTTTGTTTTTGACTCTTATTTTTTAATTTAATAATGGACATATGTAAATTGAAATTTTAGAGGACAACTTGAATAAGTTAAATTTCCCCTAGTTAAGAGATTCATCTCCCTTTCTAAGAGAAGAACCTCTTTTTAAATTTAGAAATATGTTTTAGAACATTATTCCAAAATTGAATTCCATAAATATTTATTACTAAGAGAATTGATTGGGCAACCTAAGATTTTACATTTGTGATATTTACTAATAATTAATGTGTTGAGGAAGAATATGTTGTAAATTGTAAAATTAGGACTTTGACAAAAGCCTCTTATTTAGACTAGTTATTCTTTTAAAATTATTAGCATCATATATCATTTTGAGTTTCACCAAAATAGTTCCATCAATAAATACTCTTGAAATGTCCAAAACATTGTTTTGAGGCATTTTTCTAATTCATAGTCAACCTATATGATTATCTCTTAAATTGTAGGTGCTTTGTGCCTTTATTATAGTTTTTTTACTATATTTTATAGTTTACCCAGGGTTTGTTCCCTTGAGTAGCCTATACATACAAATTTATACGTAATATTTTAATTATCTATTATTCTCATCCAAATTTCTTGCGAATTGAGTCTTTCATGCCTATTTTATCAAGTATTATTAAGAGGTCATCACATCTTACTATACAGTATGTGCATCGATTAAATTATGTCATCATGCATATATCCACAAGATCTTGTATTAAAAAAGGTATAGTGCGAGCATGTAGTTATATTTCATTCTTTAGGAGAGGATATGAATAACTTTCCATCACTTGGTTTAGTATTACACTCATATGTACAATATAATTATATTAGCTTTAATTCCAAGTATGTAGTATATGTAGCTACAAACTCGTAGGATGTTGCATGAGTCAAATAACTTGAACACACACTCTTTTATTAAATAATTATTGAGGATTGGGACAAAGACCAAAGGAGAAGATAAATAATCAAATCTAAATATCAATTTTAGAGGTAAAATTACATTTTATTTAATAATCAAATTTCAAAGTGACATAAAAAATCAAAATTTAAAATTAATAAATGTACACAATCATCAAAAAAGGTACAAAAATGACATGAATATAGGTGGATAATTAAAATCCTATCATTTCTATCTAGTACATAATCAATGCTTCATTTATTATTTCCTAGTGAAAATTCATTGTTATATTTGCATCGTGGTAGAATAATTAACTCCAAATTCATAGTTCATTATAAAAATTACATAACTCTACCCGAATGTGTCAGATCATTTAATTTTAATTTACTTCCATTGTTAGTGATTTCTTATTCATGATAACATTCACCCCATTATTACATTATTTTTGCAAACATCATATTCCTGATAGTTGACCCCCCTTATTTCAAACACTGTAAAATAATTTACACTCTCTGCATAACCTGCTCACTTTTTAAGGTGTCATGCCATCTTCATGCCTTCATGGTCTTGATGTCACCTTGGATTTTCCTTGTTGGATTACCAAAATATTGGAAGTGATAGGAGTACATCTCTCTACTGAACACCTTCAGTGGTTTTTTGGATCACCACAAACCCATATGGTTATCTATTGCAAGTTGACCATGAACCTGGAGGTGACAAGAGGTCTCAACTATTTTATACACTTTAGCGGTTTCTCAGATTTGTAAAAACCTTTTTCCAAGAACCAAACACTACATTAGTACTTTTTCTCTCCACAATGTTCTTCATCAAGAGGTACCAAACTAGAAAACAATGCTCAGTATTTTATTGAAAATCATACTACATAATAAAACCACACCATGCATAGGATAAAATAAACACACTAAAAAGTGTCACCATAGCAATGATGCGGCCCCATCATAGGCAATTTATGAGAGGAAGCCAATTGTCCTCCATCTTTTGCATATCCTCCAGCCTCTAGTAGTTGCTATTTACTTCGCTGATGTGTTGATGAAGCTCAAAAAAATTCTAGGATGTTGGGTACTCTCGATAATACATTCGTACATCATAAGAATAGACTTTGATGACTGAGCGACTCTTAACATTTGACTTGACTCCTTTAAACTAAAAACATACAATGAAGACCTTAATACATAATAGTTAGGATCTACCTGTCTTAAAAATGACAGCTATACATCTATTTAAAACGACAGTGATTCAAGATATTTTCACTTGTTTTTATGACTTCATCTTTATGACTGATGACTTTGATAACAAAATGACATAAACGACAAAGACAAAAACCTATTTAATAGGACCTCTAATTACTATTACTAACTTATTTAACAAATACCATACGAAACAATGGACATGAAGATTACTATTTCTATTCCTTGACCAAAGACATTATTAATGATGACTTGATTAAAATAATTAAAAATACTATCGACTAACCAAATTATGACGGTGACAAAATGGCAGAAATACATAGGAAATCTTTATAATGACCTTTTTGAAATAACTATTGGCCGAACAAAATGGAGAACGTAGAATGCAGTTCCAGTTCTGATGGCATTAACAGCGTTTGTAAACCAGATCTCTAATGCATGTAGGCTGTGTAGAGAGGAAAATTACGAGCTTGTGGAATGATTGGCGGGAGAAATATCTGGTGATCTTGAGTATATACAGTCATCAAATCAAACATTCATGATCTATACGGCGATCAGAAACACGTAGCCGAGTTGAGTCTCTTTCTAGATTATTAGTCTCATATTCTTATGCCGTGAGCAGTGTAATGTATCGATGCAATCATCGATTTAATGCAATGATATCCTTCTTTTATATTTTAAAGCACTCTCAATAACTAATTTTTTTATTTCTATTCAAACTGACGATGGTGAGACTGCAGATACAATACATCAGCAAGCTCGAAGATGGCAGATTTGTCAGAAGCACACAAACAAATCACGCTATCACAAATTATGAAGCCACTGTAGAATCGTGGATGTCAAGATATGAGCCAATGAATTTATTGAGAGCTTGAACCCGATAAAATGAATGACGGTATATCACAGGTGGAGAATGACGTGGTAGAACGTAGACGCACAGTTGTCACAGGTCTATACAGAACGCAGAATCATGAAATTCAACACAGCAATACTCAAACAAATATATATTTATCCACTTACAGGAGCGATGTATAAAAACAACGGATCCTATATTTGTTTTAGCTCTCCATCAGATAATAGATAGTCCAACTCTGATACCAAACATGAGAGCGAAAAGAACTTCAATTGAATTAAACATGAAATCGCAATAGGATATATACATCACGAGTTACCGAAAATATGGTACCTATCCAGCGTGAAGGGAGGAACCAATTATCTAAATCAGACTTCGCATAACAGATTCCGTTAAACCTAAAAATAATGTAACACTAAATTTATATGCTATGCTAACAAGGGATAGGCTACATAATGTTTTAGTAACCTAAATTTGGTCATGAATACTTCACCATGCCTATTTTATCATTATTTATCTTTAATTATCATGTGCACTTAATTAACACCTTATTTCACTAATTTAACCTATCTTAAGCACAAGAAGAGACCTAATTCCACTACAATATGATCTACTATCACCTACATAAATTATCTTACTGGTGAAAACTCCTTTATGAATCTGTATGTGTAGACATAGACCAAAAAAATGTAATTTCCCTAATGGTTTGGTAACACCCAACAAGATAGAAGCTCCCAAAATCCTATACTTGTTTACTGATTATGTCCTTCCATCACAAATAATCAAAATTAAAAAAGGAAAGTATCCTTAGGGTCAGCTTAGACATTCATAAACTCCCCAACAAGACTTTTCCCCTTGTCAATCACTCTAAAATCATATTAAATTATTTCATTTTAATAATCTAGGCAATCTTATTGATATTATCACAAGAGCTTATCCACACAAGTGCAAAAAAAGATAAAAGTTTCATATTATTTTTAAATCATCTTATAAGAACTTCAGACAATCATGAGCTATGCCTGAATTCAATCTTACACAACCCTTCCCTAAGTAAGATCAAATATTCAAGCTAATTCTAGATGCATATATATAATAAAAGTTTAATAATTACACAACGAACTGAAGTGGGAGAATTAAATGGACATTTGATCCATCTTCAGAGTATTGGTATGTAGGCAACACTTAACATAGTAGGTGTTCAATTCTAGCACAATTATAACCACTAATCTCATTTTACTCTTTCATATCCTTTTGTATCCTTGTGGCACAAATTAGGGTTTTGAGCTTCAATAAGACATTTTTGGGTCTCGCATGTATAAAGTAATAAATTTTTATTGTAAACATGCATATTTTACATTGTTGCATAGGATTGTTCCATATTTTCAGCATTTTATAAAAGGACAAAAATGTTAATGAAGGATAACAATGCCCATCACTACTAACCTTACTAGGTGCCCATGTTTGTACATAGTTCGAAGTTCATCTTCTAAGAGGATTCAAGGTTTTCATATTCATCATTGTTTCTATATTTTTTCCATCAACATAGTCAATCGAACACATAAAAAGGCTACATAATATCTCTTTTGTATACTTTAGTATTATTTACATTGATTCTGCTTCCTCACTTCTAATTTCTTGTTTCCATTTTCTTGTTTGTAAGTATATTTACAAAACCATGATTTATTCAATTTAATTTATGTAATTAAGAATTAATATTGTACTAATTCACAATTTGGATAAAATACTTTGTGAAACCACTTATTATTTGAATGTTGAAAAAACCTAGGTATTATTTAGGGTTTCAACCTTATACAACATCATTAGCTTGGAATCAAACATAACCATTATATAAAACAATTATCACCTCATAAATTGAGTTCATTTTAATTTGAAGCAAAAGCTACATAAAGTTTCATTCATCATAAATATGTTTTAGTGTCATGAATATTATGTAATGTGTAAATCATGATATAATCAAAATATAATTACCAATAATTAAATACGTTAATAATTATTTTATGTAGTAAATTTAAGTAATGCTCAATTATTCCATTTCAAATTTAAATAAAATTATATTGAAAATGCAAAAGAATAACAATTATATCAAAAAAATAGTCACCAACTATGTACTTGGACACAAGCTCTTTGAAAATATGATGTTCTATTAACACACTATCAAGGATATATTATGTTATTTTCATGGTGTAGAGTTATCTACATTTATATAGGTTCAATTCTAGCCTTTTTTTTCTTAAATGTTTTCATAGATATGTTTTTAAGATGGAAATTCTAAATCTAGGTAAAAAGTTGTGAAAGGAAAGTGAAATAGAGGATAAAAAAGTAAATACGTATAATGTACGATGTTTTGATTATGTGGATTTGATTTACTAAACAAAAGTAAATAGAAAATTTCAATACCTATACTAAAAAAACAATTATCAAATTAGATATGGCTAATCACAAATACAAAACACCTGAAGATAAAATAAAAAGTATTGATTAAAAGATATAACCCATATTAACAACTACATATATATATATATATATATTGGTTTATGCATTGTGTGTAGTAGAGAATGGTCACATGTAAAATATCAACATTTTCCTTTGATATTACATGGGATTTTACCACATCCTAAAACATATAAAATTAATCAAGTCTACATAAAGATAAAACTAGGGTTTTAAAAATTTGTGGCCCCTGTAACATCAAGGTTGGTAGGCCAAGATTATAAAAGGATTTATTAAGTTCACTAAATACATACTAAAACCAAAATAGGAACACTATAGATCTAAAGGTATTGTCATGTGTTTTATTTTAATATCACATACCTTCTCACCATGTATAGGTGACTATGACAAATTAAAAATGAAGGTATTCAGGTTTAGAGAAATGTAAAACAATAATTTTGCATCTCGATAGCATTTGCAACATCAAGATCATGATTATCTAATAATATTACATGTTAGACAAATATATCAAAGTGATTCATAGAGTTTACTAAAGAGATCTACATAAAAAATATACCCCATGTGAACATGTGAGCTTGTGGCCCAATCATGATTGGCACATTTTTTTGGTTATATTACATTGTATTTCACCACCTATTAGTGATAAATCAAAACATATAAAGGTATATAGGTCTAGTACTAGATATAACTAAGGTTTTATGATGTCATGGTTTCTGTGACATCGGGATATTAAGAAGCCAAATTACACAAAAATGAAGGTATTTAAGTGAAGGTAATGATTAAATATCAATTTTGTGACTTTGTGGCATTTGTAACATCCAGGGTTAGATATTGTGATAGGTGTTTGGTTAATATTTTTAGCGATATTAATAATGAAAAATCATAAACAAAATCTAAGGTTTATTTCACACAATAGGTATAGTGCACTATGAATAAAGTAAATCTGATGACATCTACTAATTATACATAAATACCATTATCACTATAACATGATTAATCCTTGAATTGTATTATTTTAATCCTTCAGATTCATATGGGTTTTTCATTGCTCATCATTACATCATCACTAAGATTTGATTTACGAATGAGGTTTTAAAAACCTCATTAAGGAAACTAGATAAAGTGCCTGATATTTATTTTTTTCATTTCCCACATTTTAGAAAGCTTCTATCTTGGTTTATTTTTAACTATTTCTAGTTTTTAGTTACTATTTTTATTTTGTTAAGTGTGAGAAATATTTTGTGAAGAATCAATTTCATAAATGTAATTCATAAAAATACATTTATTTATTTATTTGTATGAATATTATTCATAATAATATCATGTTGTCATTGAGGCACTTGCATAGTAGGGAAAGCACTTGAAAGATGCAGCTTTTCAACATACACATTGCAAAGTTCATCTCAATTTCCCATACCCACAACTATGACATGGGAAAAGATAATGAAAAAAGTAAACTATTAAAACAACATGACATTGATGTGAGAATATTCAAGAGGCCATGTGCAAGGAATACATAATTAGTAGAACTCTCCAATGAACGTGTAATTTTTCAATTATAAATTAAAAATTACAATTTGATCTCTAGATCTTGATGTAAAAGAGTGGCAAAAAAATAAGGTAAAAGTGCAACTTAGAAAGTTTGCTAACTTGCAAGGTGAATAAAATATTCCTAGATCTATGGATAGCTTACAAGTGCTTTCCAAAGGCATCGATCTGGCATATAAAATTCCATGTGATTAAAGTAGATTTAGTGGTGGTTTGAAAACCAAGGTGAATACCATGTAGTGATACGGTATTGTTCCACATTAAGATATTAGTATCACTACCTAGATTTCATTAAGAAAGAGGGTGAGGCTGATGGAATATTAGAGCTATATGAAAGGTGCATTAAAAGTTTGAGACAAAGGTCCAATTCTAAAGGTGAATTAAAGTTTCCAGATTTAACAAAGGTAGATACTAAAAAAGTAGCACATAGGATTTTAGGATTGATGATACCTTGCATCAAGCCATCTCTGATGAGTTTTAAAGGATTTAAACCAGTCAATAAGGGAAGGTTCTATGTGGATGTTTGATTCCAATGTTGAGTTTAGTGTAGAGAGTATCAGGGAATAGATGGGTAATTATTTATAGGGTTAAAAATGTTGCCAAATGTGCAGAAAGAATGAGGCTTTTAGTTCTTCCACAAAAACATTGCATGTCTACAATAATGAAATTAATCACATTCCATACATTTGTTATAAATAGTATACATTTTTAGATGGCATTGGGAAGATATCTCTACCCTTGGTTGAAATGGTGGCTACCAAGTGTACATATGATAACATACCCTCTAGTTTCTAAATAAGGTATAGTGGTTAAAAGGGTGTTGTATCAGTTGATCCTAACTCCTCTTACAAGTTATCTCTACACCCAAGCATGATGAAATATAAGTCAGATGATACAAAATTGGATGTTTTGACTTGGTATAAATTTTGACCTTGATTTCTCAATAGTAAAATTATAAGCCTCTTATCTACTTTGGGGGTTGAAGATGATAATTTTGTGAAGTTAATGGAAAAAATAGTAGAGGACCTAGACCAAGTTTTGACTGACCAAACTATGGATCTTGACATGACGCAGATTATATCTATAGGTAAACATCATAATGCACTTATAATCATTCTATCATGTAGTTTATTCTCTAGTTCTGAGCCATATCTTCTGATTATGCTCAATGCATTTAGAGCATCAAAATTACTTGAATTAAGAAATAAGACATACATATTTACTCCTAATGGGTGATGTTTGATGGGGTGCCTAAATTAGACTAGAACATTAAATTATGGTGAAGTATTTTTTTTAGTTTTCTCACACTCCAAAAAATAAATAATATCATGATCCTGGGTTTTCTTGTTTCATAAAACTAAGAATGGCCATTCATATAAATTACTAAACATGAAGGTGAAAAGAAGTGGTTTAGATCTGCCATTGATCAAACGTGAAATTAAAAGCTAAAGTAAAGATTTGAATCCCAAATGTAACTTTGCATTTTGGTAAATTGCAAATTACATGAAGATTTCCCATGTCCTTGGAAATGTGAATGGGAAGAGCAATGTGTAAAATGCACTTCATGAATATTAAATTTGAAATATGAAGTCCAACCTCCCAATCCCATAGGTCAACTTAGCATAATAAAAGTTAACTCAAATAGAGGTCTCTGAGAGATTTCGAGGAGGAATGCAAATTTGCATTTTTGTAAATGTGCAAATTACAAATTACACTAAGATTTCCCAAACACACCAATCAACATAAAGTCAACATGAGGGGATTCAAAGCAAAACTTAAAAATCCAATTGTAATTTTACATTTTTTCAAATTGTAAATTGCACATGAATCTCCTAGGTCCATGGGGGAACTTTTGACAGGAATTTGAACTCCAAATTGTATGTTACAAAATTATAAACTGTAAATTTCACTTGAAGCTCCCATGTCCATGGGGTAACTTTAAAGGGGAATTGCAACTCTAAAATGCAAGTTATGAAACTTTAAATTATAAATTACACTTGAAGCTCTTAGGTCCATAGGCGAAATTTTGAGGGGAATTGCAACTCCAAATTGCAAGTTACAAAATTACAAATTGCAAATTAAACTTAAATCTCCCAAGTCTGTAGGGGAACTTTTTAGGGGAAATACAACTACCAATTGAAAGTTCCAAATTCACAAATTACAAATGTGTGATTGACTTATGGATTCCTACCATACAAAGGAGGTAAAAAATTACAAATGGGGCCCAAACTTCCCCATAAGGCAAAAAGTGAAATATAATGCACTTAAGCATTATGAATTGTGGCGACAACCTTAAAAAGGTCAAAAGGGGAAAAAGCACATTGAAGTTGAAAGCAAAAAGGTAAAATGAACTAAGTATTTTCATTTTTAATGTTTTTCTTGTGTTAAAAAACTCTATAGAAGGAATGTTGTAGGGTTTAAAAGGCCAAGGTGGGCCATTACAAGAAAATTTATCAAATAACCATGGATCATGCATTGTAATCTAGTGCCATAATGATAAGGCAAAGGCTATGCTTAGATTTTTAGAATAGGAAAGGTAACTGTCCATATGTTTATAGCTATGAAAATGAGTGGTTAAAATCATGGAAAAGCGGTTACATAAGAAGATAGAGAGTTGGTTTTATTCCTAAGGGAATATTTTCCATTAAATTCAGATGCAACAGATTTATAGTTAAAGAAATCAAAGGTTTGTTTGAAAATCTCGTCATTACATGGATAGGAAGTTGCTTCAGTGATTCCCATCTTCCAATTAGAGAAGCTTGGCATAACCTTAAGAGTTGATTATGAGGATGCTATATTGTAATTTGTAAAACATATTCCTAGAGCAAATGGGTGAGAAATTTGTATAAAAAGAGGGTTTGTACTCTTTTCAAGGGTTGTTGTTGGTTAATTTTATTTATATGTCTTAGGCTCTTTCAAATTTTGGGATATTTTTTGTGTGTGTATTTCATCTCTCTTGCTAATGTGGTTGTAGTTGCATAGCCATTAGCTAGCTCTAAGAGTATTGTATATGTCTCCCCTATTCAAGAGAAAACTCACCATGTTTCTCCCCGTGTTAACATTCTAAAACACTGGTGTATGTAATATTTGTCTACAAGATAATGGAAAATAGCTATGATTTGTTCTTTTTCCTATTAATGAAATGAAATAATATGTTTTACATGCTCTGATAATTGGATATATAGTTTAATGCTTATGGACAATTATCATCTTGGGCATAGATCTAGGTTATGAACCCCTTTCTACATTGTGATTTAGAAATATGTTGTTGATAACCTCTTAAGGGCAGCTTGTGTTTATGTATTTGATAGCAAAAAGTATTTGGACCTTTGCTCGTAGTGTATGCTTTAGGGTTTCAAGAATCATCTTAATATTTGCATTATATTGGCAGTAATGGATGTAAATCATTCATGTTGGCTTTTCTTAGCTTGTATCTTAGTTTTTCTACATCTTTACAAATGAATGATGTCATGCCTATTAAAATAAATCCTATTGTTTGAAAAACCACACCACCACACCACATTTTTATAACTAATTAACTCATCTCACCCTATTTTACCCTTTAAATAATATACCATATTGTATATTTTGAGTATTAGTTACATACATATGCGTAAATCATGCATATCTAAAATGTATCTATGTTTTATGATTTAAATCCTAGCATTAAAATATTTCATTTAGCCTTTTGTTATTGAAAATTTATTTAGAAATAAAGTTTATAATCACATCCCCATCTATCTTCAGTAGCTTGTGTCTAGCCTAGAGCATTTGTTAATATTATTTGATAACCCTTCTTGGGTGGAGTGAACAAACTTGGTTATGCCCTAGTCAGATTTGTGTTTTGTGAAAAGAATCCCCATGGAGATTTAATTGTAGTACCCCTCCATGTGAACAAGCTACCCCTTAGTTCATCTCAACTTGGTTCAGGTAGAGCCATAAGTAGTAGGGAGATAACCATACCCCTAGTCAGTGTCTTTTAGTCATTGTCTGCATTCAGTCCATCATAATGCCAAACTCTTCCCTAACTATAATGACATATTTGTGGGGTTTTCATCTTTGTTTTCCATTTTCTCGAAGTGTGCAATGCTGAGTGCAAGACGTGTACAACTAGGAATAAACACTTCACTGGCACTATTGCTGGGGAGTAATAAGAACCTTGGCACTTGTGTTGCCAGAGACTCTTGCAAAGAGCTTGTTATAGTTTCAAGTTCTAAAATTTCTCTACCTATATCTATAATTATTTTATATCTTGGTATTAAACACCACAACACTCAAATATCATCATTTCTAGGGTTTAAACATCGAATCTTAGCACTTATGTTGCTGGGGACTCTTACAAAGAGATGTACTAATTCAATTTTTAAAGTTCTTTTCTTATCTTTGTGTTGATTTAATACTTTAGACCATCAAGTACATATCAATCTGTTACCATCATTGTTGGGGTATTGAAATATTTGGTAAATTAACATCTTGTAAATTAATTGTAAAGAACTGATTATGTGTCATGTTTCGAGGTGGTTTCCACTTTTCAACACAAATCTGAAATTTTCAGTATCTTTGCTTTCATATCTCATCACTGACTTTATAAAATTATGTTTTTAGTATGTATCACAATAAGTTTATAGCTTATTATATTCTATAAGTTTGCTTCTAGTGGAAACTCTAACATATTCTATCTAATTTCAAGAAAGATCGGTGCCTATTTTAAAATCTCTTAGTTGTGAGGGTTCTTTTGCTTGTAAAGTTGGAAGGACTAAGATCATCCTTTCAAGGTGACTCATCAAAGAAAATTGTCTCACCCTTAAGTGTTCATCAAATAAGAAGGATACATGTTTGGAGGCTAATTGAAGGATAAAGTAAAATATCAAAGGAGTGTTTAGATTGTCAAGATTATGTTACTCCTATACTTTTATTTATTGAACTTTTTTTATTGAATATTATTATAGTTCTCCTGATCACTTCAGAATTATATAGTCCCATTTATTACCCAACACCTTCTCAACCAATTGAATCTCCTCCTAAGTTTGATCCACCAATTCCACCTCACTCTCGTCTTCACATCCATTTGCTATTTGATCTTGAACCTACCATTAAAAAACTAATGAGGGATAGGGATCAAGATGAGAATGAGAATCTTGCATTCAAGATTCCAAAATTTATACCAATTAATTTTGATGAAATGGCCGGGGGGGGGGTTATTGAAATGAAATCCTAAATGAAGTATGGAACCACCTTCCTAAGTATCAAGGGAATAATGTAGTGATTGGTGATCAACATTTGAGGTATTTCCACATTATCATTGAATATTATGAGATTGAGTATGAGGATGTTTGCATTAAGAATTTGTGCATATGTTATAAGAAGATGCTTGTGAGTGTTTTAATTCCCTTCACCATAGATGCATTGATTCATGGGAAGAAATGAAAAATGTTTTCAAAATTTAGTATGGTGATAAGATTGATCCTAGGTTTATCTTGGTAGAATTTGAAAACATTAAAAATAACCGTAATGAGTGTGTGTAAGATTTTAATGCAAGGTTCAACAATACTATGATGAGGATACCTAAAAACATTAGGCCTAGTGATAAAAATAGCCCGATTAAATATTATAATGCCTTTGACAAGAAGGTTACATACTAATTAAAGGATAAGGCTCCTACAAACTTGAGATTGGCATTTAATATTCCTATCCAAATTGAAAATAATATGAAGGCTTTGGGTAAGCCATTGAATAAGGGGGATGATGTGAAGTTGGTCAATGCTAAAAAAATGCAATCCACAAAGGCAACCAACCTTTGGAAAATCATGAAAACTTTGGCCTTTGCTATTAAGGAGATGTCCTACAAGCTAGATAGAGCTAAGAAGGCCCTACCTCATAGATATATAAATCAGGAGAGAAATATGAATATGAATCAAGCACAAGGGAGGATTGCTTTCCATGTTAGGGATAATGATAGGGGAAGAGGCCTATTTAAAATGATAGAAATTATAATAAAGGGGTTGGAAAGTAAGTTCTTGATCTATTTTATGCCAAAGTGAAGATATAAATTGTGACATTGACATTGATTGTTATGATAAATTCTTGCTTCCACATCCTCCTTGTGATATTGTTGAAAATGTTGATGAAGATGCAGAGGAAACTAAGTATGAGTCTGATGATGATGATATTTTGATGATTGATCATCAAGTCTCCCAATGTAAAATGTCTGCCTCCATAGAATTACTAAGTGCTACTATTTTTGATCAATTTTAGAGTGTAGTACAAAAGGTATGTGTCCCAACTTCTAAATTTTTTTATGATTTTAATAAGACACAAGCATATGTGTTACTTGATCATGATTTCAAATTATTAAATTTCTTGATGATTAAGAAATATGATGGGGGAATTCCTTGAGTTGAGGATAAGCAACTGCTAATTAATGGAATAATTACCCAAGAGAAAGAGTATAGTCTGAGAAGTAGGCAATAAGCTGATACTTCTTAAGAGACTATGCCTACACATCCAAGGGTAGGGGATGCAAGTAAAGAAGTAAAAAAAATAAAAGAATCCCTAATTCTTCCAAGCTAGCACATATTTCCCAAGTTATTAAACAAAGAGGTGATTTAGCCAAGAATAGAGAACCATCATTGTACAATATTCCTAAGGGTGTGAGTGATGTTAGAAATAACCCACCCTTGAAGACTGATATAAAAAATGCCAATACATCCCAACTTGTTACACCCTTGATTTTAAGTGAGATTATATTCCAGATGAAGGAGTTGTCACCCTTCCTCCTAATACTCCCTTTTCTTAGTATAACATGTGTGATATGGCTCAAGTATTGATTCAATTGAAGATCGCCTTGCTACTTGTTGAATTATTATGAATCCTTGAACATAGGAAGAGGGCATTTAAATATTTAAAATTTTGTGAGAGTACAACTACAAATGAGATGAATTTACCCCAGACACTCCCATAAGATGATGAAGAATCAGATGAGATTATTGAACCAACCCTAAAAATTTATTTCAAGACTACATTGGTAGAGAGTCAGCTAAATGTGGATCCATTTTACACTACCCTAATGGTTAGTGGTTTGATTGCTAAAAACTACATGTTTGACTCTAGATATTTTTGAAATGTGATGCCCTTAAGTGTCCTTAATACTCTCAGAGTGAAAATTATATTTGTCTTTGGAAAGTGCTATGCCATGGACTCATGAGAGGTGCTAGTTGTTGGACAAGTCAAAGGATTAGTGGTTTAGTTGGTAGTTTATCTAGGTCAATTATTGAATATGGATGTGGTAATTATGGACTACCTACCTAAGTGGGGGATTTTTTTGTCATGACAATGGGTTGTCATCATGGGTGGAAGTGTACATATGGATTTGTCTTATGCCACCATTATTTTGGAGGGTAAGATAGTCAAACTTCAAAGAGATTTGAAGATGTTGTATGTACTTGAAGATATAAAGTGAGCTTTGAATAAAATGCTATAGACAAATGTGGAATTGGGTAGTTTAATTGGGAATGTATACATTCTTTATTAGTCTAGTGTTTTTGATTTTGGGTTTGAAAATGAAGGTAATGTTTGGAGAATGTGTTTTAATGGGGCTTGCTCCAATCTTGGAAATGGAGCTAGGGTTTCCTTTTATGCCCCTAATGGGAAATACTTTAAGTTTTCTTTCCAACTATCCTTTGAGTGCATGAATGGAATTTATAATAATAAGGCACTCTTACTTTGTACTCATTTGAACATGTAGACATCGAATTCCTAACACCATTTGTATTGAAATTGTCAATCTTACTCGAATTGCACTCAAATGTACATTTTAGGCTAAAAACTTTAAAAAACTTAAATGGTTCAAACTTGTCATTTAAAAGTGCCAATTTAGGTTAAAATATCCATAAATAAGGTAATGTATTTTATGGGCTAGCTAATTTTGATCAGATCATTTTGAGTAAAAATGATGATTTTGCCTTTTTTACTCTAGATCACTCATTTCTTCTAATTCATTGATACACATCACTAACCTTTTTCATTTTGTTTTGGTAACATAATAAATGGGAATATGGTTCCAATGCATCTAATGTCACCTTCCAATTCTTTCCAAGTCAAATTATGACTAAGTAATATGACTTAGTAATATGACTTTCTGGCCATTTTGATTAATTGAGGGCCAATTTCCAAATAATTGCACAAATGTTTATTAACCTTGTTTAAGGATAATTAATCCAAATCAAGAGCTTAAGTGGATTTTTCATGAGAGTTGTTGAATATTTATTTTTAGAAATTAGTTTCTATTAACTACATCATTAGGTGACATCATTTCTTGGGAAGACATCCCTTGGCCATAAATGCCACAAATATCAAGATTATGGGTCACCCATGCCTAGTTAATACCTCCCATGCCTCTTCAATGTCCATTCTTAAAAGGTCATAATTAATATAATTATGGATTTAGTTCTAAATAATTAATTAATCCTTAACCACACATCTTATTCTCAAGGTGGATGGTTCAGGTTGATTCTGATCATTATTAAAAATCTATAAATAGAGAGGCCATATACATCTTTTTTAAGCTTGAATTATGTAGTGCTATAATGCAAATTTATCTCTACAATCCTTTGTATTGATCATTGTATTTTGGTATCAAAATTCATTTGATAGGCTAATTTAGTTATTTCACATCTTGATCCTAGTTTTTAAGAAGTGTTCTTGAGACCATGGAGGAGTTTTGCCACCATTGTTGATAAAGACAAGAATGCTTGATCAAGGGAGAACACATTTTTGAGCAGCTCTTGGATGATGGAATACATTTGGGAAGGTAACTAGTATGCTTTCTTTAATTTGTTTCTTCAATATCATTTGCAAATTCTCTTTGAATAGACAGGCTTGGTTAGTAGTTCTCTATGTATTTCTCTTGGATTTATGGACTAATGTTTGAATAATCATGTTATGTAATCCTCTCTACATTTTGGCATGCCTGGTGGGATCAAACATATCTCACACATGAGTAAGATCATTATACAACTTTAAAATCTTCATTTGGATTATTAAAACTCACAATTTGAATTTCTAACTTTGTTTTACCATTTTTCTTTGTCACGGGTTTACATAGTTAATTGCCAATGGTCAGTGTAATCAATGATGGTTATTTCAACTATCAACGGTTAAGTATAACTATCGATGGTCAAGTATAACTATCGATAGTCACTATGATTTTTTAATAGACCTGAGACTCCATTTTTATAATTTTCAAATGCTTGGTTTGGGGTCATACAGACTCCATTTTTCATGATTTTTTTAAAACCATGTGTTTTCTTCTATATTTTTAGAATTTGACATTAGTTTAGCTTCAAATATCATAGATTTTTCATAAAATTTTGAAAATCTCTTTAAAATGTTTCTAATCTAACATATGTACTTTTGAAGTGATGCCTTAAGGGTAGACAGGTAACCAATGGACTTGGAATTTGTTAAAACATGCCATTAAGGCATCTTTAAAATGCTTTTAAAATGAATTAGAAATATTGTTTTTGGTGAATAATGAAACATTTAGGTGCTTCAGTTAATTTTTACATAAATTAGGCTTTCAAAGTTACAACTTAAGATCAAGGGGTCAAAAGAACACCACCCAATATTTCAATTTGGTGCTTAAAAATGAACTTGCGTTTCCAAGATTTTTATATTCAATTAGTTATTTGATCTAGTTTGTTTGGAAAAGAGAGGGATGTCACATATATGTTCTTCCACTTATCTCATTCAGGGAACCCTTGAAATCAAAAGCACCATTCCTATTGCAAAAATCCTAGTCAAAGGCTTTAAAATAATGTCATCTAAAGCATTCCCCAAAAACTCATCATAGTTTGGGTGACCTTGAAAACAACCCTAAAGTATTTTTTTTATGTCATTTATTTTTATGCAAACTTGGATTATGAGGGGGACTTCATCACCTCCTATAAGTTCTATAGGGAAGTTTTGACCCAAGGTTTCATCTCCTAACATTGAATTCAACCACTCCCACTAAGATCAGAGTTTTGAGTGGTTAAACCACTTTATAGTGATGGAGTTGCACATGAGACTTATTTGCACTTTGGACATCACACTACACTAAGCAAACATCAGGATGCAGTGGTTGCAAAAAAGACCAGACCTTTTTGTAATAATCCAAGTGCCATGGACACCTAATTTCCATGCTTTTCTTTTGCATTGTTTGACATGAAAGTCATTATGTAATTGATTCTCCTAGAAATGATTGAAAACTAATTAGTCTTAGTCAACCCCACATTGCCATACCCTTGCTAGGATTTGGATGATTATACTTAGTGTGTTTTGGTAATTTTTACTTGGTATATTTTGAGACTAAAACTTCTTTGTATGTTCATAAGCCATGTCAAAATAATGTATTTGAGTTGAAGAGGGTAGCATTATGTTATACAAATCATGTCAAACCATTTTGAGCCTTTAAGTCATTTGAAACATAACATAGATCACATCATTCAAGCATTCTTATAATGTTAGGCTGCTTAATTTATTTCAAGACATGTTTACCATTGCATTAAAAACCATATGTTTGAAAACTAGTTACATATGCCATTTGGACATTGTTTATGTGCCATCATGCTGTCCATTCTTGTCTAGTTTATTTGGTCCAATATTAGTCTTCAAAATTACTTTTTTAATTAAACTTATCAAGCTTGGATCCAAACACTGATTGATTTTTGTTTAGGCCTTAATTCATGGGAATGATACATAGATCTTTCTCTTTTGGGTTGCATAACTTTGGTTAAATGATTACCCAATTTTAAACACTATTGATTATTTGTTTGTTTAAGTGCCTATCCTCATCACTGTTTGTGCCTTCATTTTGGAGAACATAACCTTTCTCCAAAAGCCTTGGGCATTAGACATTTGATGTTAGGCTATTTTATGTCAAATCTTGACATAAACCATTTTGGAGATATAACTCCCTTTTTTTTATACTAAGGTTAAACCTTTTGTCTTTTTGGACATCACTTTTCAAAGTTTGCAAAACTCTAAGTCTTTTTGTTTTTGTATATTTATTCATTAAATGTGGATATGTATAGTTACACTTATGTTGGAGTCATGGATAATCTAACTTATGATAGAATGGTAGCACAAAATGACTTTTTTGACTTTAGTCAAGACCCCTATGATGACAATATGGTTTGTGAGATAGATTTCTATCCACCTCATAAAAATCAATCATGGGAACATAGTCAAGATTTAACTTATGATCCGACTCAATGTTGGAATGATTGGGTTTATCAAGAAGACTTGGATTCTTTAGCTTGTGAAAGTAATCAAGCTTCACTATGTTCCAAGATCACCATTTTAGGAAATCATCCTTTGGTTCACACATGCAACCAAACCAAGAAGCATCTAATCATTACAATTTTAGGGCCTCCTCCTTTGGTTAACATAGGCAACCAAACTAAGAAGCATCGAGTCATTACCATTCTTGGCCCATCACTAGTTTTTGATGAACCTATTATTGAAGAACCTCCATTTGATGAATCAGTCATGTTTGATCCCTTATTTAATAGTCTATGTTTTAGAGAGTCTATTATTGAACCAAAAACCATTGTTCCCACTAAACCAAATATTCCCCACTTTAGAAATTATGTGTTGATCTTTGAGCCTAAACAAGAACCATTACCTCTTTAAGAGCCATCTTATGAGGACCAAAATGTGTTCAAAATTGGTTTTTTGCAACCAATTATGAACCAAAACCAAGACGTTGTTATTGAAACAATAATTTATAATGAGTCAACCTGTGTTAAGTTACATATTCATATGTTACCTATTTTTAAAGAGCCTAATATCCTTGACAAGCCAGTCTCGATAGAGTTGTCTCTTGATCTTTTCCCACTCATTAAGGAATTTCACTTTGATAGACATGATTTTGTCAAATTGTCTCTTGAGTAGTTACCTCTCTTTGAGGGGCTTCACTTAGATGAGCTAGTCTATGTTGATCCATTCCAAGATGAATCACTTTTTATTGAGCCGTTATGCCATCATAAGCCATTACTTATAAAAAATTCAGCATTCAATAAAACATTATCGAAACAACCATATCAGATAAAGAATTAATATTAGACTCAGGTTCCATTTTTGAACTAACATTAGATTTAGCATCAAATATAGAATAAAAATCAATTATGACATTGGATTCAAAGTCCCTTGCTTCAAAATTAGATTCAAAAATAGATTATAGTATTGGTTGTTACAACATTGGTTACAATTGCCTTGTAGATCAATTTGAATATATTGTGATCATTCTATAGTTTTTGAGGATGATTACTTTAGCATCAACATAATTTCTCCTAGTATATTCTCTGAAGATTGTGTTTTATTTTACCATCCCATTATTAAAACCCAACATATCCAATATATTAACATTCCACCTCTCATAAACATCGATTGGGAGTGACAGAATCACACTTTGTTTAAACACATGCATGGTGACATATCATTTATAGAATATCAGGAGGACCAAGACCACATTCATTGAGAAGAAGAACAATCTCATAGTGAAATATTTTTGGAAGCACTAGGGGATAAGAAAAGATCAAACTCAACAACTTTTAGTGAAACCTTTTTGAAGGTGCTAAAAGACAATGAAAGTCAAATGTTAACATCTCTTCGTAAAACCTTCTCTAAGGCACTATTGGATGATTAGAATAAATTCATTAGTGAAAACCTCATCAAGGAATGAATAGATGAGTACATTAGTTATTCACTATTTATTGAAGATAATATCAAAGATCAAATCAAAATATCTTCTAATCTACACTCTAATCATATGGTAACTACTCTCAAGATCAAGCAATAGAATAATCTGGTGGTCTTATCGAGAGCATCTTTAGAGGTCTTTAGCCCTGCCACAACCAAAATTATGTTGAATCTGGCATCATTAACATTACGTGTGACTAAAAGTCCTCATATTCATTTGTTTCCCATTCATTATACATTCCATTATCACCCACCCATTTATTACCCACTGATATCATTTATCACTGGCAATACTTTCCTTTACAGAGGCTACAAAGTTATCTTGTCTCGATGTTTGTAGGAAGTAGAATTGATTGAAAATGAAGATCATGAACATATTATTAAGATCTAGATCAATAGTAAGGTCTTAATAGAGTAGTTATTCTAAAAGGGAATTGGATAAAAACTTTTATAACTGATCATCTCTATTGTCTCACATATTGACTAAGATGTACATCTCTATGTCAGTATAGTAGAACCATTTTTCACTTTTCCAATTATGATTTGCCATTACCATGCCTTGTCTCTTATGGGGAAACCCTATAGACCCTTTTTAGGTAATATTATACCATTTTAATCCATGAATCATGTCATTTTAACTACATTTACTTGAGGTCCTTCGAGACTATGTAGGCAACTCTCAATTTCTATTGAGGTTAGCTCATTTACCTTCTTTACGCTCTCACCATTTTATGAGTAATTCTTCTAAATTTGAATGCTCTTACCATTTTGCAAGCAACCTAAGCTTTAAATCTCATCGTTTTGTGATCAATTTAAGCTAATCAGTACTTGGAAGAAAATTTGTTGCCACTATAGCCAATTATCTTTTGATCATTTTCTTATACCATTTTTATTATACCATTTATTTACTATTGACCAAAGCCCATTCGTAGTCATCCCATCTCATCCCATTTTGATCTTGGTTCCTTTGATTCATGTTTCACTTTCTATGGGTGGATTTCAATATGGTTTTAGGAGTTTTTAAATTCTATGTTGAATGATAGTCTATGAAGGTAGTATGGCATTTGATCTGGCAAGTTATCTTTCATCTATTATGTTATTTGGTATCATTGATTATAATTACCTATGGGAAAATTAGTATTATTTTGGCATCCCTCATTATAATTGCCTTTGGAAAAATCATTATTATGACATTGTTCCCTAATTATAATTGCCTATGGGAAAATTAGGTACAACACCCTTTTATCATGCATTATCACATCAGCTGGTCACTCCTATTATAATTTATCTTATCATTCACCTTTGTTTCTAAACTTGTTGTGACCTAGTTAATTTTTCATCACCTTTTGTGTGGGCATAATTACTATGACTTGGGATTATTTTGGGGTTATATAGGCTGTGATCAATTCATGTTGAGGTCAACCTAGTCCCTCTTATCATATACTCTCACCATATTATGAACATTTTATGTTGGTGCACTCTCACCATTTTATGAGCTGGACTGTTTTGTATCTCTTAATCCTCAATCGAGTTGAGATACTTAGAAATTTACAAAAACATTCATAAAACATTAAAAAACTCAAAAACATTTTATGTATGTTTATTTGATTATTGTTTGTTGTTTGGTCTTTTGCTTTCTTGTTTAGTCTTGCTTCTTTGTTTTATTTTCCAAGTACATCTTGATTGCCCACATAGATCTCAATTATTTGTATCTTGATCTCATGTTGTTAAGATGTCTTTTTTTATTTTTCTTTGATTTTTTGTTTAAATGTAAATCGCTGTAACTCTAGTTTTGGTCATTATTTTACCATTATCCTTAGTTACAAGTATTTACATTTGAGCTGGCTTAGTGTAATTAGAATATTATGTCATTCAAAGTTATTGATACTTATGGTGCTTAATATATTTTTCTATAGTAAGCACTTTGTCCTCAGGTCTTATAGTCTTAATGTCAACCACTCTGATGAACAGTTCTCAAGAACACTTTTCATAATCTAGGCTCATGATATGGAATTAGGCATCTAGGTATTATGTATTTTAGCAATTGAATCTATGCTTAGACATGCATCTCTTTACATACATTTTGAGTCTAATAAATTATTGGTTAGTTTTCATTATTCCTCATTCCATTCTCTCCCAAACATGGGTGAACTACTTTGTCTTAAAGTTCATGTTGGAACATGAGTCCATGGAACTATGTAGGCAACAATCAATTTCTATTGAGGTCATCTCAGCTATTTTTCATTCTTCTTTTCTTCTTTTTCATCACTTTGTGCATTCTCATATGCTTGGTTTGATATGGATTTTTAATCCATTACACCATCACATGTACATTTGCACCTACTCACTTTAACCTATCTTTTGGGTTATATCTTTGAGCTATGTTTCTTTCCAATTTCTCATGCTGGGGCCCACCATCTAAACCATGAATAAATCAAATCAGATCTATAGGGGCACACTATTATTTATTATTTATCAATGATCAAAATTCTCCCTACTGGTGAAAAACTATTTTATCATGATCATATTTACTCTATTGGAGTACTTATTATATTCTCTTTAGAGAACCCATTCTAGTGGTGCTTCCCTTCCTAAAGTATAATGTTCTCTCTTTTCCTCTAATTATAATATCTCCACATTAAATCCCATGATGGTAATATTTAGTGTGTAACTTGTCTTAGGATTGATCAATACCATAAGCGTGCATCTTGTACTCTTAAATTGAGTACATTTAAAGTGTTTACCTTACATTTATGGATTGTATCTTCCCATTCACCCATCTCTAGGGCCTATTATACCTCTAATTATATTTTTATCATTGATGGTAATCATGTGTGCAAGCGTTAGCTCATTTAGATGTGATATATTCCATGGGTTAATCTCTCACTATCCCTTTCTTTTCAAGAGTCCATCCTTCTCTTACATCCTAGTATGTCCTCTCAAGGGGGCATCATGGGTCTAGTATAATTTCTAATTGAAAAATATTTTATTTAAATAGACATTGATTCACCTAAATGTCTCACTATGCCTTCTCAAATAGAGGAAAAATGTATACACATAATTCCTAACACCATTTGTGTTGAAATTGTCAATCTTACTCGAATTACACTCAAATGCACATTTTAGGCTAAAAGCCATAAAACACCTTAAATAGTTTGAAATTGTCTTTTAAAAGTGCCAATTTAAGTCAAAATATCCCTAAATAGGGTAATGCTTTTTATGGGCCAACTAACTTTGATTAGATTTTTTTGATTCAAAATGGTGATTTTTCCTTTTGTGCTCTAGATCACTCTTTTCTTCTAATTCATTGGTACATGTCATGTACATTTGTTATTTTGTGTTGGAAACATCCTAAATGGGAATAGGGTTCAAATGCATCTAATATCAACTTTCAATTCTTTTCGAGTCAAATTATGACTCAGTATTATGACTTTCTAAACATTTTGATTAATTGAGGGCCAATTTCCAAATAATTTCACAAATGTTGATTAACCTTGTTTAAGGCTAATCAATCCAAATCAAGATCTTAAGTTGATTTTCCATGAGATTTGTTTAATATTTATTTTTGGAAATTAATTTCTATTAACTGTATCATTAGGTGACATCATTTCTTGGGAAGACATCCCTAAGCCATAAATGCCACAAATATTAGGATTATGGGTCACCCATGCCTAGTTAATACCTACCATGCCTCTTCAATGTCCCTTCTTCCAAGGTCATGATGAATATAATTATGGTTTTAATTCCAAATAATGAATTAATCATCAACCACACTCTTCATCTCAATATGGATGGTTCAGGTTGATTCTGATCATTCTTGAAAATCTATAAATAGAGAGGCCATGGACATCATTTTAAAGCTTGAATTGTGTATTATTATAAGGTAAATTTATCTCTACAATCCTTTGTATTTATCATTGTGTTTCAGTATCAAGCTTCATTTTATAGGCTAATTTAGTGGTTTCACATGTTGAGCCTCATTTTTAAGAAGTGTTCTTGAAACCATAGAGGAGTTTTACCACCATTGTTGATAAAGACAAGAATACTTGATCAGGGGAGAACATGCTTTTGAGTAGTTATTAGATGATGGAATCCATTTGGGAAGGTAACTAGTATGATTTATTTCATTTGATTCTTCATTATCATTTTCAAATTCCCTTTGAATAGATAGGCTTGGCTAGTTAGTTCTCTATGCATTTCTCTTGGATTTATGGACTAATGTTTGACTAACTTGTTTTGTAATCCTACTCTACAGAACACAATCGAGAAACAAGGTTACTTGAAGATGATGAATAAGTACCAAAATTTCCTTGCTTGTTCTTATCTAGATATTAAGACATATAATAAGTATTTTTTTCAATATGTCATCCTATCATAGCCTAGTAACAAACTATTTAGGTAAACACAAAGATTGATTAACCTCATCTTGACCACCAAGTTGTTGCAAAAGTTAAATAAATTAAGGGATGATGAGATATTAGAACCTCCAATTAATGAAATACATTTGAAATATTTCCATGATTGAGTCCATGATTGTGTAGAATATTATATAGTGTATATTTTTGTTATTTCATTATTTTGTTGCCCCTCTATGTTGGGCCTTGTTTGTATAGTTCCATTCATTTTTTTTAATTGTGTATTAATTTTCAAATTATCCTAATTTATTTTTGTTGGTCTAGCCTTGTTTTGTTGGATTTTCATGAGTGTTTTTTGTGAAATTATCAAAGTTTGACTTTGTGGCCTAAGAGATTGGAAATTTATCTAAATTTTTGGGGTTCTTTACACACTGATAAGGGGTGTACATCCATGGGTGAGAGCCAATTTTCATGCCCAAATTTGACCCAAGTATTGTGTCTTTTTCTAAAGAAAGAAGGCCTAGGAATTATAAACATGCATAGCACCGAAGAAATAAAATTAGTAGATAAAAACTCATGCCCATTGATGAAGGGTCCATGTTGGAGATGAAGGTTTGAAATATTGGTAGAAAAAATAAGCTAGGGAGCAAATTTATACCATATAAATTACATCTCTACCTCCAAAAACCACAACATAAATTTCAATGGACTTCTATAATAGGGAAAGCACTTTCAAAATGTAGTTTTGTAAGATACACATTGAAAAGTGCATCTCATTTTCCCAAACTCATAGCTATGATATGGAAAAAGATAAGGAAAAAAGATTTATTTTAAAATAGCATCAATATGACATGGGAATCTTAAATGGGCCATGTGTAAGGATTAAAGAATCAATGGAAATCATTAATGAAAGTGTAATTTTATAATTAAAAATTAAAAATTACAATTTGATATCCATATCCCAATGAAAAATAGTGGTAGAGAAATAAGGTGAAAGTGAAACTTAGTAAGTTTGCTAACTTGAAAAGTGCATAATATACTCCCAAATATATGGATAGATTATGATCAATTTCCCAAAGCATAGATTTGGCATATAAAAGTCCATGTGCTTGTAGTAGAATTATCAGTGGTTTGAAAACCAAGGTGAAATCCAAGTGGTGATACAGTTTGGTTTCACATTAAGATATTGGTATTGTAGCCTAGATTTCATTGAGAAAGAGGGCCAGGTTGATAGGATACCAACCATATGAAATTGTGATTTAAATTTTTTGGGAAAAGGCCTAATTGTAAAGGGGAAATACATTTTCTAGATTCAATAATGGTAGAAACTAAAATAGTAGCACAAAGGATTTTAGGATTGATGATACCTTGTAGCATGCCATCTCTAATGAGATATTAAGAATTTGAAGCAGTTATATAAGGGAAGGTTTTGTGTGGATGTTTACTTATAATGTTGAGGTTAGTGTAGACAATATCAAGAAATGGATGTGTAATTTTTTCTAGGATTAAAAATGTTGTCAAGTGTGAAATAATAATAGGGTAGGATTTTATCTCTTCCACTAAAATATTTCATGTCTAAAAAAATTAAATTGATCATATTTCAGACCTTTGTTACAATAGTATACATTTTCATATGGAATTGGGAAGATATCTCTGCCCTTGGTAGAATAGGTAGATGCCATGTGTACATGTGATAACATATCCTCTACTTTCCAAACAAGGTATGGTGGTTACAAGGGTGTCATAGCAGTTGATCCCAAATCCTCTTACAAGCTATCTCTATGCCCAAACATGATGAAATATAGGTTCAATGATACAAACTTAGATTTTCTATCCTGGTATAAAATTTGACTTTGATTTCTCAATAGGCAAATTATAAGCTTCTTTTCTACTTTTGGGGTTGAATACCATACTTTTGAGAAGTTGCAAGAAAAGATAGTGGAGGACCTAGACTAGGTTTTGATTGACCAAACTATGGCTCTCGACATGCTATAAATTATGTCTATAAGTGAACATAAAAAAGCACTTATAAGTACATATATTTTATTCTCTAATTTTTAGCCATATATTTTGATGATGCTCAATGTATTTATAGCATATAAAATACTTGAACTAAGAAACAAGACACAAATGTTTGATTTTAATGGGTGATGTTTGATGGGGTGCTTGGATGAGACTAGAAAATTAAATTATGGTAGAGTATTTATTTAGCTTTCTCATGCTCCAAGAAACAAATAATATTATGATCCTAGGGTTTCTTATTTCATATACCCAAGAATGGTTGCTCATATAAATTACTAAATGTGGAAGTGAAAATCAAAGGTTTAGAAGTCTTGTCGGTGAAATGTGCAGTTAAAAGACAAAGTGAAGCTTTCGATACCAAATGTAACTTTGTATTTTGGTAAATTTCAAACTTCATGAAGAGTTCCCAAGTCTATGGAAATGCGAATGGGAAAAGAAATGTTGAAAATTCACTTCATGAAAATGCATGTTTTAATATGTGATGTAACCTCCCAATCTCACTATTCAACTTGGCATAACAAAAGTCAACTCAAATGGAGGTCTCCAAGAGATTTCAAGGATGAATGCAATTTTACTTTTTTGGAAATGTCTAAAATAAAATTTTCATTCAAATATCCCAAACCTATGAGTCAAAATGAGGGGATTCAAAGTATAACTTTCAAAGCTAATACAATTTTGCATTTTTGTAAATTACAAATTACACTTGAATCTCCCAGGTCTAAATAGGAACCTTTGAGGGGAATTACAACTCTAAATTTCAAGTTGCAAGATTTAAAATTGAAAATTTCACTAGAAGCTACTAGGTCCATGGAGGAACTTTTGAGGGGAATTACAACTCCAAATTGTAAGTTACAAAATTACAAATTGTAAATTGTAAATTACACTTGAAGATCCTGTGTTTGTGGGGGAAATTTTAAGGGGAATTGTAACTCAAAATTTTAAGTTATGAAATTGAAAATTGAAAATATCACTTAAAGCTCCCAAGTCTATGGGGGAACTATTTAGGGTAACTGCAACTACAAATTACAAGTTATAAATTTGCAAATTGTAAATGTCCTACTGACTTGTGGATTTCCACCATATAAATGAGGTGAAAAATTTAAAAGGGGACCCAAATTTACCCATAAGGAAAAAAAAGTGAAAAATAATCCACTTAAGAAATATGAAATGTGGTGAAAATCCTAAAAAGGTAAAAAGGGAAAAAAGCAAAGTGTGGAAAGGCATGTTGAAGTGAGAAGCAAAAAGGTAAAATGAACTAAGTCTTTCCATTTCTAGTGTTTTTCTCATGTTTAATAACTATATGGAAGGAATTTTGTATGTTTTACAAGGTAAAAGAGGGCCATGACAATTAGATTTTTCAAACAACCATGGATCCCATATTGGAATCTAGTGCCATCATGACAAGGTAAGGGCTATTTTCAAATTTGCACAAGAGGAAGGGAAACTATCTACAAGTTTCCAACTATGAAAATGAGTGGTCAAAGGCATAGCCAAATAGTTACACATGAAGATAAAGAGTTGTTTTTGTTCCCAGGGGAATATTATCCCTTAAACCTAGATGCATTAGATTTCTAACCAAAGAAATCAAAGGTTATTTTGAAAATCTTATCATTACATAGATAGGTAGTTGCTTCAATGATTACCATCTTCCAAATGGAGCATATTGGTGGAAATTTAAGAGATAATTGTGAGTTTGAAATATTTTAAATTGTGAAACATATTCCTATAAAAATTTGGTTAGAAATTTTTGATAAAAAGAGGGTTTGTCCTCTTTTCAAAGGTTGTTGTTGGCTATTATTCTTTCTAGATCTTAGGCTCTTTAAAATTTTGGGATCATTGTTGTGTGTGCATTTTGTCTCTATTACTAAATTGGTTTTATTTTTACAACCATTAATAAGCTCTAAGAGTATTCTATATGTCTCCCCTTTTCAAGATCAAACTCAGCTTGCTTCTCCCCATGTCAACATTCTAAAAACACTGATGTATGTAACATTTGTTTGCAAGATAATGGAAAGTATCTATGATTTTTACTCTTTCCTATTAATGAGATTTAATAGTATGTTCTACATTCTTTTTTGATTGGATATATAGTTTAATTATTATGAATGGTTATCATATTGGGCATAGATCTAGGTTATAAACCCCTTTCTACATTATGATTTGGAAATGTGTTATTGATAACCTCTTAAGGGGAATTTGGGTTTATGTATTTGATAGGAGAAAGTATTTGAAATTTTACTTGTAGTGTATGCTTCAGGGTTTCTAGAATCACCTGAATATTTACATTATATTGGAACCAATGGATGCAAATCATTCATGTTAGCTTTCCTTAGCTTGTATATCAATTTTTCTACATCTTTACAAATGAATGATGTCATGCCTATTGAAAAAAATCCTATTATTTGAAAAACCACACCACCACACCACTCTTTTATAACTACTTAACTCATCCTACCATATTCTACAATTTAAATAATACACCCTATTACATATTTTAAGTATTAATTTCCTATCGATGCATAAATATTGCATATTTAAAATGTATCCATGTTTTGCACTTTAAAACCCATTATTGTATTCTTCCATTTATCCATCTGTTATTGAAAATTTATTTAGAAATTAAGGTTGCAATCACATCCCCATTTGTCTTCAATAGATTGTGTCTGGCCTAGAATATTTATTCATGCCATGTGATAACCCTTCCTAGGTGGAGTGAATATACCTAGTTATGCCTTGGTCATATTTGTGTTTTGTTCTAATTATCCACCTGGATATTGATGTGTATTATCGCTTGATTTGAGCAAGATACCCCTGATGTCTTATCACCTTGGTTTAGGTAGAGCCAGAAGTAGTAGGGAGCTAACCATACCATCTATTGGTATATTTTAGTCATTTTATGCATTCAATACATCTTAATTACAAATATTTCCCTAACTATAATGACATATTTATGGTTTTTTCATCTTCATTTTCCATTTTCTCAAAGTGTGCAGGGATGCATGAAAGAGGTGTACAATTGGGAACCAATAGAAAGTATAAATCTTATAGTTCACAAACTAGTGTGTAGGTAACCTTGAATGTATTAGAGTGATTGAGATTCCATATCCAAGGTCAAAATCACCCTTAAGGGATTCTATAAGGGAGTATGTTATCAAATTAAGGTATACAGCTCAGTGTGTATGAGTGTTGAAGTGCACACTAATAAACTCTGAAGTATCTACATGATACTCATTTACTTAATAAGACCATTAATAATACATTAACCTTATTTAAGTAACCCATATTCTATTATTATATTCCTATTTTAAAATTCAAATGGATAAGTGGTTTCCCTTTTGATGGAAATTATACAACAAATGCATTTAAGGTGGCCAAGAATGCCAAGGTAAACAACCCTAAAGCTAAACTCCAAGTTAGCTTCAACATATCATAGAGGTGATAATAATAGTTAATTTATTAAATATTAACACCCATGCTTATTATAACACATGTATGAAAAATATATTATAATGATAATCATTAGTGTCCATGCAATTGTATAATACCTACATGTAATACTAACTAAGATAATATACCATGTAGATTTAAAAATGAATATCAGTGATAGAGTAAGAAACTAAATTGGTGGTACCTACCTAGACTTCTGAGACTTAATATATGACTTTTTGGTAATGGCACCATGCATCCTACCAAAGGATTTATTATCCTATTTAGCTTACAATTATGGATAACGCCATACTCCATATTTAAAATTAACACCCTTTATTACAATTAAGGTAATAATATGGAGATGGTAAGAATCTTGATAACTAAGGATTACAAATGAAGACTTGGGCTTATTTATTTTTTCCATAATATCCATCATATTTATGATGGCACAAGTAGGAAATTTTTTTTAAAAATAAATCATGAATCACTCAATAATCAATCTTGCTAATATTCAAATACCTAATGTGATAATAAATTGTATGTCTAATACAAAAAATTAAACATATTATCGACAATGAGGATTGATATTATACATATTATAATATTTGGCTTGGGTCCTAGCACCATATTATAAAATAAGGATTATATAACATTATAATCAATGTAAAATTAAATAGCTATATGCCATAATAATTTCCACTACTCAACCACTCATTAATGTACATGAGCATGACCAACTATAGGGTCATTCTTAACTTCCAACTAGCTTTCATATCAAATGTAGATCATATAGAGTCTAGAGATTAATAATTTAGTCCTTGATTTTTAATATTAAATCAAGAATATTTGAAAAACATAGCCACACATATTTATCTAGATGGTTTCTAACTATTAGTTCCACAAATATAATCTATAATAAAAATTCAAAGAGTTCATCCCAATGCCTAACATGCATTTGATAATCTTCAACTAGTGCACATGATAGATGTCACAATTCACAAAATTTATATTTGTACCTTCCATCACTTAATAATAAGCATAAATCTTGATAACTTAGCTAAACAAGAAGGCATAATAATGACACTAAATCCACCCTATCTATTAATAACCAGCCTATACAAAAACATGAACAACTATATTATTTCTAATGCATAACAAGTACCATGATTATAATAAACACTTTTAATGATAGTTAATGTCCATATCTTTGTTAAGAAAACCAAGAGAACCACATTTATCTAAAATAAATTATTCCCTTGTAATTGTTTCATGTAATAATGAAGGCACATATTTTAATATATGTTAAGTAAAATTATCTCAAATAACCTTAATGTCCATTCTAACATTACCAATAATGACATAATAGTAATAAGAAGTTTAGAATTCACCCAAAAAGTATGATAAGTGCTAAAGTTTGTAAAACAACCAAAAATAATTTTAGTTTTCCAAAACTTCACTTTAGGTTTAGATTTTTAGCATTTGAACCCACCACTAACTAATGATAATTAAAATTGCCAATGTTAAGGTGATTGGTTAGTGACAAGGGTAAAACTTTGAATATAAGAACAACATAATGTACCGACCATTATTCATAAAGTGAATCTAAATGTTAACAACACATAATAAGAGGGCACCAAGATTGTCATTTCAATACATACCATAATTAATTGCACTCAAAATCCCATCACACTAAAAATTTACATTCATTAAATTAATTAATAACAACAACATAATATTTGCACAAAATTTCCTTCTTCATTTAAACATGATAAACTTAAACACTAGTAATTAGTTCATAGTTATCAATTACTAACTCTTCTAAGTTTAAATCATGAATAAAAACTGAATAAACATGGTTTTAATGACCAAGAAACATTGTTGTTTCATAATCAAGTTTAATATTACATAATACATGATTTAATGAGCAAGTGAGAATATCTAGTTTTGTATTTACTTCTACAAGGTAATGAAGATATCACAATGTTTCTACATAGGTATCTAAAATGGACTGATAACCAAATTCATACTACTGATTCATATTAAGTTTTTGTAAACTTCTATGCATGTTTTAAAAGTAATATAGGTTTTAAATTTAAATAGTAGCCTTTACTTTAGTTCAGGGAAAATCATCCTTAACATGCAAATAAAGATTAATTCATTAATAATACTTGTTGAAACTATATTCTAAGGAAACACTAAAGATAATAATATATACACCCAGAATTAACTCTAAAATAACTAGACCATAAACACAAATACCCATAGAAGGCAATGAACTTGAACAAAATACCAAACCCATGTGCCTAGTCCAATAAGCCCAACCATACAATGACCCTAACTACCCCATCCATTAGGTGAATGGTGGTGTTTAATAAATAGGTCTAGAAGAGTGGTTTAGATCATGCCAAGATGTATTAAGTAAATGGTACATTTATAAAACAATATTCAACAAACATAGACTAACCACAACAATGAAATCAAAAATCATCAAAAAATAGGAAAATGCCCATAGTGCTAAAAGAGGATCACATTCCAACACAAAGTAATGACTCCATGAAATTGAAGGAAAAATTACAACTACCTAAAGACCATCTTAGTCAACAATATTGTCAAAATTACGATTCCCTGAGAGTAAATTAGATACTCTCACCCTATTTGGTTATCTAGGTTTAAGCTAATCCCTCAATATTCTTAAGGTCATAATGTCTTGAGCATATCACGATGAATTTCCCATAATAGTTAGTAGTCAACAAGTGATGCTTGCTCTAGTGAGACTTGATTTTGGGAAGGGCTAACCCAATAAAGGCTATAGGTAGATATCATAGTCTTACTATAGTAAATTGTAGATTTACACACATACATTAATTCTAAGGAAATGTAAGAATTTAGAGCACCTTGATATTATAGAATAAATCACTATCTGATTCAGCTCAAGATCTAAATACCATCATAAAATCATACCATATCCTTGTTTAAATCGAATAATTCTTTATTTCCAATTTAGGGAAATCTCTTTTTGTAAAGATTCTTAGTAAGTATAACATGGTTCAGTTTCAATGAAAACCAATGATTACACTACTCTAAAATATTGAAAGATTAATATATTTCCTTGAAAATATTTATAGTATATGATCTGATACCATATGAAATAACCCCCTAAAAAATTCTAGAATTATTTCTTATCAAAGTACAAATAACACTATGTGTAGGGCCCACTACACAATTTAGTGATGTAAAGATCCATCTTATGGTTTGCATAATAGTATGTATGTAACCCTAAATTTATTAAAGTGATTGAGATTACTTATACAAGGTTAAAAACAACCTTAATGGATTCTATAAGGGATTATTTTAACAAATTAAGGTATAGAATTAGGGGTGTATTAGTGTGCAAGTGCACACTGATAAAATCAAAACTATCTACATGATACTCATCTCCTTGATAGGACAATTAATAGTCCATTAACTTTGATTAAGTAACCCATCTTTTATTATATTTATTGCTTAAACTTCAAGTGGATAAGTAGTTTGCATTTTGATGAGTGCTATGCAATAAATACCTACAAGGCAATCAAGAATGCTAGGGTAGACAACCCTAAAAATGACCTCCAAGATAGCTTCAACATACCATAGAGGAAATAACAATAGTTCATTTATTAAATACCAACACCCATGTTTATTATAAGCATGTATGAGAGATCTTTAGTATTGATCATTGTTAGTGTTGATGTAGATCTATAATGCATGTAGGTAGTACCAACCATGATAAGATATGATACAAATTTAAAAGTGAATATCAATGGTAGAGTAAGTAGCTAAATTGGGATACTTACTAGACTCCATCTATTGATTTATGTTCATGGCACCATGCATCATACAGAAAGATTTTATATCATGTTTAACTTAAAATTATGGATAACCCCATACTTCATATCTAAGATTAACACCCTTCATTAAAAATTAATTGAATAATATGGGGATGATAAGAATCTTGATAATTCTAAATGAAGACATGGGATCATTTATTCTTCATAAAATATCCATCATATTCATGGTAGCACAAGTAGGATAAAAAAATTTAAAGGACATCATCCATCACCCAACAATCAATCCTTGTAGGATTTAAATAACTCGCATGAGAAACATTTCCAAGTCTAATATGAAAAATTAAACATATTAATTATAATGAGGATGGGTTACCTATCATGATTACACATATCATAATCTTAGTCTTGGGTCCTTGCACCATAGTTTAAAATAAGTATTTTATAAATTTCCAATCAACATAAAATTAAGTAACCACATGCCTTAAAAAATTCCACTACTTAGCCGCTCATTGATATACATGAGCCTGACCATATATAGGCTCATTCTTAACTTGAATCCAATATTCATATCAAATATAGTCATGTTGAGTCCTAAGAGTAACTATCTAGTGCCTAATAATGAAAATGGAATCAAGAAGATTGAACAACATAGCCATACATATTCATTTGGATGGTAACTATTATTTACATAAAAATAAGCTAGAATAGAAAGTTAAAATGTTCAACCCAATGCCTAACATGCATTCGAGAATCTCCAACTAGTGCACATGATAGATGTCACAAGTCACAACATTTCTATTTGTATGTTTCATCATTTAATAATAATCATAAAGTCTCACATAACTAAACTTAACAAGAAGGCATAATAATGACACTAAATCCACATAATTCATTAATAAACAACCTATAGAAAATCATGAATAATTACATTATTTCAATGAATAAAAAGTTCTATGATTATAATAAACACCTATAATGATAGTTAATGTCCACCTCTTTGTTAAGCCAACTAAGATAACTACATCTATTTAAAATATATTACTCACTTGTAATTTTTTTATACAATTATGAAATCACATAATTGAATATATGTTAAGTAAAATAGTCTCCAATAACCTTAATGTCAGTGCTAACATTACCAATAATGACATAATGGTAACAAAAAGTTTAGCATCCACCCAAAAAGTGTGATCAAATGCTAAAGTCCAAGTAACAAATCAAAAGAATTTGATTTTTCCAAGAGTTCACTTCAACCTTAGAGTTTAAGAATTTTAACCCACCACTAAATAATGATAATGTAAATTTTCATTGCTAAGGTGATTGTATAAAAACTAGTGACAATGGTACAACTATAAATATAAGAACAACATAATATACAACCATTGTTCATAAATTGAATCTGAATATTAACAAAAACTAATAAGATTGCACCAAGATCATCATTCCAATACATACCATAATAAATTTCATTTAAAATATTATTGTACTAATAATTTACATTTAATTAATATGGAACAACCACCTAATATTTACACAAAATTTCCTTCTTCAGTTAAACATGATAAACCAACACACAACTAATTAGTTCATCATTATCATGTACTAACTCTTATAATTTTACATCATGAATAAAAACTACATAAACATGTTTTGGATGAGAAATAATCACTGTTATTTCATAATCAAGTTTAATATGCCATCTGACATGCTTTAATGAGAAAGCAAGAATGTTTAGTTTTGTATTAACTTCTGTAGGTTAATCAAAATAACACAAGAGTTAACCATATGTATCTAAAAGGGACTAATAACCAAATTAACACTAATAATTAAGATTATATATTTGTAAACATCAATGCATGTTTTTAAATTAATATAGGTTTCTAATTAAAATAATAGCCTTCACATCTAGTTTAGGTAAATTTTACATCCTCAACATGCAACAAAGGATTAATTACATTAATAATACTTGTTGAAACTTTATTCAAAGGAATCACTCAAAAAAATAATACATACACGAATAGATAACTCTACAAGAACCAAAATACAAAATTGAAGATACAAATAAGGTGAAGAACTTTAACAAAAGAGAAAATCCAGATGCCTAGTCCAATGAGTCCAACCATTCAATTTCCCTAACCACCCTATCCATCAGCTGGATGGTGGTGTTCAGTAACCAAGTGTGTGGGAGAGGTTTAGAGCATACCAAAAGGTATTAATCTATTGGTAAATTTATACAACAATTTTCAACAAACATAAACTCACCATAGTAATGAAATAAAAAATTATCTAGAAAAAGGGAAAATACCCATAATGCTAAAAAATGATGACATTACAACACAAAGTAATGTCTCCATGAAAATAGAGGAAAAATTAAAATTCCTTTAAGACCATCTAAATTAAAAAGTTATAGGATGGTCTCATTCAAATGATAATATATTAATAAATAACAAAACCAAAAAATTTAAGCAAAGCTTGGTGGAAAGGCATAATCTAGGTCATCTCCAATCAAGGAAAGAATACATAATTTAATGGGTTGTATGGAGGATTGATGGGTGTAGGCCAAAAATAACTTTCCATACTTAATAAAGTGATCTCAAACATAAAAATATAAAATGGTTCCATATTCAAACAAACCAACCACATTTTACTATCAACAAGGTTTAAACACCACTTATTGCAAGAATCAATATCCTACAACCCAAATATATAAATCCATGGAATATAATAGGGTTACTTATCTCATCGAGACATAAAATTAATGATTTGATAAAATTATTGAATCGCATCCATCCATCCACACAAACACACACACATAGAGGGGAGGGGAGATACATGTGTGTGTTTGTAGTGGGTTCATGCTCAACAAAATTAATACAAATATAAATAATAGGAAAAATCAAGACAAGTTTCATGTAAAACCAACATAGTTGAATCAATGTAAATATTGTAGGGTCCACACTAATCAATAAGGACATGCTAAGATATAATTGATGCACCAAGGTCATCATACCCATCAAAAAGGAGGGTTTCATATGAAAGGTGCCAAATTAATAAAATTATGCAATAGGGGGTATAACACAACTAGGGTAAGGAACTATAGGTTACAACAAAATCATCTAAATACAAAACCATGTCTTGACCTTATTAGGGTAGGAAATAAGATATGTGATAGATCTTAATTTATAATAATAGACCATTCTATTCTAACCACAAGCCATTCTTATTCCATTTATTTAATTAAAAATATGACCAGAATACTATCCTAAAAAGAATGGAAAAAAACCCAAATCATGATAGGTAAGAAAAATAAAAAATGAACAATACCCACCGATCCATAAAGGAAAAGTTTGATTTCACATTTTAGGTCCAAATACAACTCATTATGGCTCAAACTCAAAACTCCCAAAGTGGAATTGATTTGGCAAAATACATTTAAAAATATACCAACATAATTTCAAGTAAATAATGGCCAAACCCCACTCACTTTTTAGGTTTTTTGAAGGATAAATTATGGGATAAATTTTACTTTCTCACCCTAGAATTTTCAATACTCTAGGCCTATTTTCTTTTTGTTTATCACCAATATTCCCTTTTCTCTAGCTCAACTAGATGCTTGGTCTTTACATTCCCCCAACTGTAAACATTGGTATGAGTTGTATTGAAAGTGAGAAATAAAAGTTGAAGAGTTTATTGATATAATATAAATACATTATCATTTTAATGTACAATGAATATCTTCAACCCTAGGGTCATCAAATATATCATCCCACTGAAGCCAGAGCATAAGCCTTTAGGCAAAGTTAGAAGCTAGTATACCCAATTATGTAACCTCTCATCTAGATAAAAGTACAAAAGGTATTAGATTCATATAATTCATATTGAATTAGGAATTCCACATGGGTAGATAACTTGGTGCTAGTCAGGAAGAATAATGGAGAAATCAGGATATGTGTTGACATTAGAAATTTGAACCAAGTGTTAAGAAAGAATAACTACCCTTTACCATTCCTTGATAAGGTAATTTAAATGGTTAGTTTATTTGAGATGATATATTTCTTGGATATACTCCTAGCCTATAATAAAGTTATGGTAGAAGTAGAAGATAAAATGAGGACTACCTTCACCACCAAGTGGGAAATGTTTGCATACAAAAGGTTGACTTTTGGACTAATAATTATGTGAGAAACCTTCTAGTAAGTTATGGAAATTTCCTTTCACAAACTCAATTTAAAATACACAATAATTTATATGGATGACCTAATGTTGTTTTTAGAAGACAAAGTTGATCATACAGGCCATATATAGGGAGTGTTTGACAAGTGTAGAAGATATGGAGAATCACTCAATCTAAAGAAGAACATATTTAGAGTCACTAAGGGAAAACTATTAGGCCATGTCATCACCAAGGATGGGATATTCATTGACCTAAAATGAATCTATCTAATTTCCATGCTGACACCTCATAACAAAAATAAAGAGTTTAATTCATTCTATGTTAAGATAAATTTTTTGAGAAAATTTATTTGTGGATTTGCAAAGATTATAAATCCCTTGAATGCCATGTTGAAGAAAGATGATAAGATAGAATAGAAAATATAAGCCAAGAAATATTTTTGGGACATTAAAACATTCATTTCTCAAGTTTAGTTCTGATCAATCTAAAATTAACTAAGGATTTTTGCGTTTATTGATTTGTCTTAGAGAAAACTATATTAGTTGTACTCATGCAAAAGGTAGACGAAAATGAACATCTAATCTCCTTCATGAGAACTAACTAAAAAGAAGAAGAGTTGAAATATTCCATGACATATAAACATATATATGAATTGATTAAATATGTGAATAATTTTAGTGCATTACATTCCAAGAAACATTATGTATTCATCATTCCAAACCTAGATGACAAGCTTACTCTCAAACAATATGAACTGGGTGAAAGAAGTGGTAAATAGATGGAAAAATTATAGGATTTTTATCTTCAAATCAGATCAAGTACTATGGTGAGAGGCCAAAGAATCATTAAAATTATGATTGAGACTGATCCACATATTTATATTAAACAAATCAATCAGACTCATGTAGATTGTCCTGAATGGTATGCTTAGATAATCTATTATTTACACATATGTATATGTTCCTCTAATCTAAACAAAGAGTAGAGATAAGAATTTAGGATCAATTAAATTAATTATATTATAAATAAAGGAGTCCCATACTAGAGTATTTATGAAGTCATTGACTTGGGATGTGTTTTGAAATAATAAGTTATAGACATCTTAGACATCCTACATCAGAGAATAGGCAGTGGACACCCCTCAAGAAATGTAACAATGCTTAAATTTTTAAGGATGGGATAATAATGACCTATGAGTTTTAAATATTCCCATAGCCATGTCAGGGCTTACCATGAATGCAATGTGTTTTAAAAAATAGAGGTGAATGATGGCATGCCTTTACAACTAGTCCTTAAATAATGCCATGTAACTCAGTAGGGTTTTAACTTCATTTGGGTGATAAACCCAAAATATTCAGTAGGGCAAAAATTTGTCATAACAACCACTAAATATTACACTAGATGGATGAAAGTTGTGTTCACTAAGAACTCTAGAGCATTAAATTTTATCAAATTTATGGAAGAGAATATAGTAACCATGTTTGGTACTCTAATCTCATTAGTTTGTGATAATGGTCTCTCCTTTAAATATTTTGAATTTATTGAATGGAATTATAAAAACTAGATTACCATCAAGTTCTCTTGAAATTACTATCCAAAAGGGAATGGAGTGCCTAAATCTGCTAAAAATATTATGATGGATTCCATCAAGAAGTTAATGAAAGATAGACCAAAAGAATGACACCTATTACTACAATATGCACTATGAGTATAAATAGTAAGACACAAGCAATCCCTCAAGGCTTCACCATTTCTAATATTTTATGGACAAAAACTAGTTTTCCCCTTCACTCTTAAAATCTAAACATATCAATTTATTCATGAGTACATTGGGGGAGACGCAAGAATACATTGTAGACTACTTGATATACTCTATATTTAGGATGAAAAAATTGAAACACTACATAGCTTCAACAAACACTAAGACATTATCATAAGATGGTATGATAAAAGGTTTAAAATTAAGGATTTTAGGATTCCACGCCTAGTGATTTAATGGGTTAAATCACACAAGATTAAAGGACATCATGATTAAATATATGAAATTCTAACTAATAATGCCTTCTACTTGAAGGACCTCCAATTAGTGGCCTCAATTTTTTAGTAAATGGATAGTTTTTGAAACATTATTTCATTGTTGATCCAACTAGAGATGATACTAAATGATTGTAAGTGAAGATGTAGACGTAGGAGTATGTTAGATTTATTGATTTTAAGAATATATTTCACATTTTCTAAGCCAATAATTCATGTTTTCTTGGATTAGTGTTTCATTTTTTTTGCATTTTATTTATGTAGATTAGTTTTTAGATTTATATATTAGTTTTAATATAATTATAGAACAAGCCAACTAATTTTCTATGATATATTTATAAGAGACCTTCCTTAAACAAGGGGATAATATTAAAGGAAGCATAATTGGTATCTACTAGGATTTAATTTGGTAATGCTTGAGTTTACAAGATTGAGTTATGTGCTATGACTAAACTAATTTCTACTTATAATGATTGAGTTTAATAGACTTTTGGGATTTACTCTGATATACTCTTAAAAATTTTAAAAATAATTTCCATATCCAAAAGATCAACTGTATTATTGCATGATAAAACTAGGATGGGAAATAATAACATAAACATAGATGCACATTTGTCAGACATATTGATTAAAAAACTATTATGCAAACTTATAAAATATTGGTAATTCATGTAATATCTAATGGGACTATGGAAACTTGGTTGGTAGTAGAGCAAGGGTTAGAGTGGGATAAGAGATATGTATGTTAGGGATATGGATATAAGGCTAAATGCAGAGAAATGCCATGGCTTCCCTTACTATTTGGTTATAAAGTATGAAATCAAATTGAAAATTACATTGTTTATCTAAAACTTTGTTAAAACTCTCATAGCAAGGGGAAAATATATCCCATGAAATCACACACATGGATCCTAGGAATGAAAAGGATTTGTATGTTGCATGGGGAAGGAGTAATATTTTTTATAGGGATTGGTTCTCATTCTTTTCTTGTCTGAATTAAAATTATGTTATGATGCATTACCAAAATTCTTGGTTCTCAAATACTCATGAGTATTTCCCCATTGAGTCTCCATTTGTTTTTTCCTAACACACACCCCATTTTATAAATTTAAATGGTAGACCACTACTATTTGAATATACCCATTTAAGGTCCTATGAAACTTATAAATATATTATATTAATTTTAATATGCATAAGATTAAGGCTATCCTCAAGGTGTAAAGTTATAAAATTTTAAAATTCTAAAAATTAAAGCTTCAACAATAATTATGATTCATTTCAAACCTTGGAATTTCATAATTATTGTTATAAATCAAATTTATGGTTTCTTTTATATATTTAAAGGAGCAAATGTGACATGCCCTAGTGTTTATTTGATTTTCATGTGTTCACGAGACTATTCACAAAGAATTATAAATTATCCACATTTGGATATTACCTTCATTATGTTGCATAATGTTCTAAGAGATCTAAGGTTTGGATAAGTGGTAGGATCATATTACTCAAAGCCATTCAGCCTTCCTAAACTCCTATGTTCTAAAGGTTTTGAATTCCAAGGTCTTGACAGATGGCAATATCACATTACTCAGAATGCACCATATTTTAATAAAAGTTTTGTAACTTATCAATAGTCCAGTTACTATAGGCCATCTACATGGTAAAACACATTTGAGCCAGGATGAAGTTAAATTCATGGAAAATCCTAAGTCATTCAAGATATTGTAGTCCTAAGATCAAGCCACATGGAAAAATCCTATGAACCTAGAACCTAGAAGGTCAAATATCAATTTAATGGCCTTGTTGCCCCATGGCCCTGAGTCTTAGTAGCTTGGCATCCAAATTAACCTAAGTTTATCATCTCTAAGGTCTTGATAGTTGACACAATTTGGTTCACTCATAGCATTCTATGAGAAATATCAAGTTAATGGCCTTCTGGCTCTATGTTTCTGAGTGTCCAAGTCCCCAAAGCTCTGAGATGATTCCACATATCAACATCCCAACCACTTCGATCCCTCTTAGAATATGTACATAGTTAAATGTTTAAATATATTAGTCTCTAAGTTTCTAAGTATCTATAGCCCTGATATTACTCCATGTTGCTCAATCCCATTAACTTGAAGCCATGGAACATATAAAGCAAGATCATAAGTCTTGAGACCCCAAGTGAATGAGAAATAAACAAATGTCATGGTCAAAGAGATGCATGGATAAAGTAAAGAAAAATAATATTGAAAACAAATATAAAGATGGTAGGTGAGATATTAAAGCCTATCTTAAAGGGATTACTTGACAAACATGAATTGGTGAAAATTTTCCATTTAGTAAACAAAAACCCACCAAAGTTGACTGGTGAATTTAATTACAAACGGGAATAAAATTAATAGTTATTATTCACATTTATGTTTAAAAAATTATGAATTTAGGGTGTAGTGTTTGGTAATATATGTAAAATATAAGAAAATAAAATTTACTTCTCCATTAATATACGAATTGAACATTGCAATCCTTAGCTCTCAAGAAACCAAAAGACCTAGTTTTTTTAAAAATATAACAAAGTATTTAGAAAATTTTAAAATGAAATACACTATCCCAAATTACTAAAAAATCTTATTTAATACCATCACATGTCCACACCCATTCTACATATTCCATTTCTAGGAGCACCAAATACAAAAACATTATATTTGAAAAAAGTGTCCTAGAATTCAAATTTCCCTATTATTTAGCCATCCAGAATGCATTGGAGTCTATAGTGCCACACTCATTGTTGTCCCCAAAAAATGTCACTCATTTTTGGGACAACATAAGAACTATTTTGGTCCTGTAAGACCAAAATTGTCTCTTCCCTTTTCAAAAATTGTTATGAGCCTTCAAATCTTTCTTTTTTCAAGCTTTTTCAAAAATCTACAGACTCTATAGACTTGAATCTATAGACTCTACAGGTTAATTTATACGGACTCAATTTCTACAAACTTCACAGGAAGAAATCTATGGAGTCAACATGCTTGAAATTAATAGGTTAAAAGGGTTCAATGACTTTAACAGGTAAATTCCTTCAAAAGAGCAAGTTTCCAACACTTAGACATTTCTAGGATTGGTTCAATGCCTTGGTTCAATCGACAAGTTCAAGGGAGTGCCCCAAAGCTAAATGCCCTTGTGGAGGGCAATGAACCAAGCCAAGTGCCCTTGTAGAGGGCAATGAGCAAAGCCAAGTGCCCTTGTGGAGGGTAGCAAGCAAAAGTAGACAAAGTAAACTCTTTTAGAAAAATAAACAAGGCAAACAACAAAGCGAAATCCTTAAGACAAATTATCTAAACAAATTCCTTTAGACTTTTGTCCAAAGGAATTCACCCGAGAAGAAAGCCTGACTGAAAGGAAAGAAAGGAAAAATCCCAAGAGCAGAAGCTACCAGGTGTTGTCTACTAGGACACATTATAATTTGCCTCTAAAAAGTAGCAAAATGTGCCATGTGTCCCTTGTGAAGCTCGATGGAAGCCAACAAGTGTCAACATTCATAGTTTCTTCCTTGAGTCCCATTATAACTTAGTGGAGCATGACAAGTGGCAACTATAAAAGGTTTCAATTATTTTTTTAAAAAGTAGTGGAAGATGCCACATGTCCCTTGAAAAGCTTGATAGAGTGTGACAAGTGTCAACATTCATAGTTTCTTCCTTTTGTTTCATGAGGACTGTGGTGGGCCCTGAGTGAGGTGCTAAGGTTAAGCAGAGTGTGACAAGTGTCTGCATCTGCATGAATGCAAAAGATTCCTAAATGTTTCTATAGTGTTTTTAGGAGCTCAGTGGAAGCCGCCATGTGTCATCTTTTGCAAGACTCTCAAAAAGGGTCTAAAGCCTCTATAAGTTAAGCGGATGTTGCCACGTGTCCTCACCTATTTCACAATGGAACACGCCACATGTCACTTGTTGAGATCAGTGAAAAGTGGCCAAAACTTTTCGGGAAAAGATGGCTCGAGGGCTCAAATTGTAGTAGGAAAGAGGGAAAGGACAAAATATTTGTAGGAGTTATTTCTAGTAGGTGGAACAGTCCACCAGGTAGATATTTGAGCTTGTAAATATGAAAATCATAGCCTGTTTGTCTCCTTTAGAGTAAAGGCAAAGTGGAAAACTACACAGATATCATGTGATAGATCAGATGACTCAGGCCCAAGAGAAGACATCCAAGATGAACCAACATGCCATATTTAAGGCGGCTGCCTCATTCCATCATGGCCCTCTTTGACAAAACTAAAAATGCATTCAATGCATTGAGTGTAGCATGGGCTATTCGATGGGAGAAAGTGCCAAGCCTTTCTTGGCTGCTATATATTGTAGTCTCTTATGTCATTTTAAAAGAGATATCTCTGTTATAGAAGTAAAACTCTGTCAAAATTGAAAGGTGATTACTGAGACTTTGAGCTCAGATTGTTAATCATATTTCTTTGTTTGAATGAGAAAGCAAGTTACTTTTAGACTTTGTGCTATTATAGCTTGTGTCATTTTAGGTGATTATTCTTATGTCTGTCTTCTAAATGCATTCTTATTCATTTAATGAAATAAGTAGAACTTGTGGAAGTAATGAGGAGGGTGTCCTAAAGTCAATTGTGGGAAGACTTTGTGCTGTCTACAACTACCTTTAGTGTGTTTGTCTATTTTTTGTTCCTGTGTAAAGGACCTTGGGATGACTTTGTGCCCTCATTGTCCTTCGTATTTCACTCTTGGGAAGTCAAGGTGGAGAATTTGCACTACACCTCAGTCTATTGGTTACTACGCCCTTGTTACCAATTACTTGTTTCCTACCTTAGAAAACTCCTACTATTTCCTGCCAGACCACTTCTGAAAAAAGAGAAGTTCCTTCAGTGTCTTCACTAGGATTTCTCCTTTGCTTTGAAACATCATCTTTGACAAAAGAGAGATGGATGGTGTTATCCTACCCCTGAGTGTTATTTTTTGCATATATATATATATATATATATATATATATATATATATATATATATATAGCTCCTCATAGTTATAAGGGAACCTGCCCTTAATGAGAGGAGATATTTGTCCCCTTTTGATGTGGTAAACCCACACATTTGGATGACCAATCTCCCTATGCTATGGTTGAAGAGACCTATTTTTTTCATCAGTTAGCTGGTGACACAATATTCACCCAATAATTTTTGGCGACTCCACTAGGGACACAGTAATTTTGTGCAATTTGAAGCCTCAAACTTTAGATTGAAACATCACCTGTGTCTTACCCATTATCATTATAGCCTTATCCATCTATCCTGTTGTGGAAGAATGAGTTGCTCCAGTGCTTTCCCAATGTTAATTTTTCCTCGCAGCTTTGCGCAACAATTTTTGGCGACTCTGCTAGGGACTTATGTGCAATTTGAAGCCTCAAGTTTCAAATTGAAATAATCCCTACCCTTATCCATTATCAACTCTAGTGACTCCATTCTGTGTCTTACCCATTATCATTATAGCCTTACCATCTTCCTCCATCTCCATTATATTATTTGGTCTACAAAATTAGAGCTGTTGGGATAGAACAATTAGTTTGAAGCCTCAAGCTTCAAGCTAAGGTAGGGCCAGTTCTTTCCCATTTTTGTCCTACAATCTAGCAACTCCACACTATACCAGAAGCTAGAGAGCCCAAGGTGTTGTTGATCCTATTTTTGAGTTGGTGCAACAGGGTAATTTCAACTTGTTCCCTCCTCAACTTCAAGTTCAAAGAACCAGGAGTGTTCCTCCTACCCATACTAGGTCACCAACACAAGGTAGAGCTTCCTTTTCTATTATTAGTAGAGCTTTGTTATCCCTCTTTTTCATAATCCAATCATGGTAGTTCAAGGCCCCTGGGTAAACTCATTTGGTCCACTCAATTTGAATCCACCTCTGCATGAACTTCCATGCATCTCAAGAAATAATTTCCCCAAATTGTTTGGTGATGGGACAGTTCACCCTGATAAACACATTGCAGTCTTTAGCATAGCCTGTGGTGTGATAGGAGTGAAATTTGAAGATGTGGTAGTCAAGCTTTTTATCAAAACACTACAAGGTGCTACTATAGACTAGTTCTACCATCTACAGGCTCAGTCAGTGACTGACTGGGACACTCTCAAAGCCAAGTTTGAAGCTAGGTTCAAGCCTGTATAAGATGTGCATGCCCTACTAGCTAAGAAAGAACCTCATGAGCCTATGAGGGATTTCATAGAAAATTTTGACAAGATGAGGAACCAAATTCCTACTATTGCTCAGCCTACATCTAAAAACCTCAAATGCTTCTTCATCAACTCATAATTGCTTGAAGTGAGTTTTCTATTGAGACGTGATGGTCACATAGACCTTGCTACTTCTCAAGACTTGGCTACTAAGGTATAAGATGATCTTATCTTGGTAGGAATGATAAGGAGAGATCCTAATAGAGGTAAATCTTCTTCATCTTTTGAGTATCCATCTACATGCACCACAGATCAAATGGTGCAAAAGCTGGCAAATGAACTGATAGCCTTGAAGAGACAAATGGCCCAAGGTATGTCTACTCCTCCTAATCAAGATATGCCAAGGAGGACATTTCAGAATCAGCCATATCAAGGCAATGCTACCAAAAATCAAGGGCAGCCAAATCATCTTCCTCCCCCAAAGAGGAACCTTGCCCTTGAAGCACCTCCAACTAACTCAACAGTTGGATATCTAGAAATAAAACATGATTTCTCTTTCCAACCTTAGTTTGAGCAAGAAAATGACATTGATGTCTTCACAGAAGATCAAAAATAATCAACTAGTGACTCTTACATTGGTTTCCTAAATTACCAGGATGAACCCAGAAGTGAAGGCAATGTAGCTAAGGGATTATATGCTATGTTCACTCGATCTAAGAACTAGTTAGCCCAGTGGGTTGACAAAGAAAAGATAGAGGAGTGACCCCAACCAGTAATTTCAATTGCTAAGCAAAGAATCCCTCTTCCTTTCCAGTCAAAGGACCTGGTGATTGCAAGAAAGGTAAGTGCCTCAAATATCCCTATGCCTTCTACTTCAAATTTGTAGGCCAGTCCTCCCCCTCCCAAAAACCAAAAGGATGAACTCTCATCCTCTCTTCCTAGTTCATTTCAGTCATTTGACATAGTCAACCATGTCAAGAAAACTAAAATCCAAATGACTAAATTTGAATTCCTACAAGCCAACCCTAACTAGTTAGAAAGGTTGGTAGAGTCTGTGAAGAATACAACCATCCCTGTAAGACAAGAAGCTAAGAAGGTAACTCATGATCCCCCAAGGAACATATCTATCCTAAACAACCTTATCATTAGTCCTCCTATTTCCCCTAGAAAAATAGAGTCTTTTTATGTTTTCTTGTTGATAAATGGTCACAAGCTGAGCAATTGCATCATTGATTCTAGAGCTTCAAACAATGTCATGCCCACCAAAGTGGTAGAATCTCTTGGTCTCAAATTGACCAAGACATTCAATAGATGTTTCTCCATGGAGAACAAGAGAGTACCACTACTAGGGCAAATCAGAGACACCCAATTTGCATTTACAGCCTTTCCAGACAAAAGAATCAAGATGACTGTCTTGGTGGCTGATGTCCCAGCATGCTATGGCATTGTGCTTGGATGAAATTTTTGCAAGGATGTGGGAGGAGAACTAAGCATGGACCTATCTGAGGTAAGGATCCCTATCAAAGGAATTATGAAGAAATTGCTCCCTAAAAAGGAGGAAAAATATGTGGTCACCCAAATGTCGGCCCTTGCAGCTCAAATTCTATTTGAGTATTCAAGCAGGGGTAATTACTTCTTGACCACATAGGGTGTTAATGTTTCTACAGATGAAAGTCCTGTAGGTGGCAATCTGAAAATCGATTCAAACAAGACATCAAAAGAATTGGTAGGGTGCAGTATAGATGAAAAATCATCTTCCACTTCCACTAAAGAGAAATCTGATAGAATATTTATCTTTGATGATGTTTGGATCCTGGAATCTGATGGCAGTAATTCTTCTACTAATGCTAGAGTCGGGATTGTGTTAATATCTCCTCAAGGAGATATTTTTCCTTCATGCAAGTTACAGTTTAGCAACACCAATAACACAATTGAATGTGAATCTCTATTGCTTGGATTGAAGGCTTCTCAAGACCAAGATGTCAAACTCCTTCACACCAAAGGAGATGCTGAGTTGATGGTTTGTCAGGAGTTTGATGCTGATAATCAAAACATGTGCTGGACTAAACTAGTAAAACAACAAGCTATGGTAGTGGACCATATTGCTATGCTCCAAAGTTAGCAAAAAGAAATCTTCACCAAAAGAGAAAGGATTTATGGTCTTCAAATTGAAGACCACATCCTGCCATGGAGCAAGAAGAGAGAACCAAAAAGAGTGCACAAAAAATGTGATTGCTGGTGGAGAGTTCCATTCAGCCATCATTGATTCTAGGGAAAAAATGGTTTCCTACTGGTTTATCAAGATGGAACACCATTTTCATTATCTCATAATGGGTAGCATCTTAATCACTTCAATTCTTGAAGTATCAGATAAGTTCACCTATACATATGTATATTTGTATAGTCTTTAGTTATGTTTTGTGCTTTTCATTTTCATTTTTGGTGCCTTTCTTTTTTGGGTAGCATGATCCCATAGCCCAATGACATACATGAAGGCACTAAAGATTTTGGTTTCTACTCCCCTCAGTTGTTTCAAGTTTTCAATTGAAGGAAGTTCCCCAATTGGAGCCAGCTGTGTTCCCAAAAAATGTCACTCATTTTTGGGATAACATAAGAACTATTTTGGTCCTGCAAGACTGAAATTGTCTCTTCCCTTTTCAAAAATTGTTATGAGCCTTCAAATCCTTCTTTTTTCAATCTTTTTTAGAAATCTATGGACTCTATAAGCTTGAATCTATGAAAACTATAGGACTAGTATCTACGGACTCTACAGGTTCATTTCTATGGACTCAATTTTTACGAACTTCACAGGAAGAAATCTATGGACTCAACATGCTTGAAGTTAATAGGTTCAAATTGTTTGATGGATTTAATAGGTAAATTCCTTCAAATGGGCCAGTTTCTAACACTTAGACATTTCCAAGATTGGTTCAATGCCTTGGTTCAATCGACAAGTTGAAGGGAGTGCCCTAAAGCCAAATGCCCTTATGGAGGGCAATGAGCAAAGCTGAGTACCCTTGTGGAGGGTAGTGAGCAAAAGTGGACAAAGTGAACTCTTTTAGAAAAATAAAAAAGGAAAATGACAAAGTGAAATCCTTTAGATAAATTGTCTGAAGGAATTCACTTGAGAAGAAAGCCCGACCAAAAGGAAGGAAAGGAAAAAGCCTAAGAGTGGAAGCTACCAGGTGTCATCTACTAGGACACATTATAATTCACCTCTAAAAAGTAGTGGAATGTGCCATGTGTCCTTTGTAAAGCTCAGCGGAAGCTGACAAGTGTCAACAACTGTAGTTTCTTCCTTGAGTCCCATTATAACTCAATGGAGCATGACAAGTGGCAACTGTGGAAGGTTTCAATATGTTTTTTTACAAAGCAACAAAAGATGCCATGTGTCCCTTGAAAAGCTTGGTGGGGCATGACAAGTGTTAACATCCATAGTTTCTTCCTTTTTTTTTGTAAGGACTGTGGTGGGCCCTGGGTGAGGTGCTAAAGTCAAGTGGAATGCGACAAGTGTCTGTATCTGTGTGAATCCAAAAGAGTCCTAAATATTTCTAAATTGTTTATAGGAGCTCAGTGGAAGCCACCATGTGTCATCTTCTGTAGGACTCTCAAAAGGGGTCTAAAGCCTCTATAAGTGAAGCAAATGCTACCACATGTCCTCGCCTATTTCAAAATAGAACATGCCACGTGTCACTTGTTGAGATTAGAAGAAAGTAGCCAAAGCAAGGGGCAAATATGGCTCAAGGGATCAAATTGTAGTAGGAAAGAGGGAAAGACCAAAATATCTATAGGAGTTATTTTCAGTAGGTGGAATAGTCAACCAAGTAGATATTTGAGCCTGCAAACATTAAAGGTGTGGCTTGTTTGTCTCCTTTGGAGTAAAGGTGAAGTGGACAACTGCATAGATATCAGTTGATAGACTAGATGACTTAGGCCTAGGAGAAGACATCTGAGATGAACCAACATGCCACAGTTAAGGTAGCCACCCCATTCCAGCATGGCCCTCTTTGACAAAATAGAAAATGCATTCAATGCATTGAGTGTAGCATGCGCTGTTCCATGGGACAAAGTGCCAAGCCTTTCTTGGCTACTATATATTGTAGTTTCTTATGTAATTTTAAAAGAGATCTCTTTGTTATAGAAGCAAAACTCTGCCAAAATTAAAAGGTGATTACTAAGACTTTGATCTCAAATTGTTAATCATATTTCTTTGTTTGAATGAGAAAGCAAGTTACTTTCAGACTTTGTGCTATTATAGCTTGTGTCATTTTAGGAGATTGTTCTTATGTCTATCTTTTGAATGCATTCTTGTCTAGTTAATGAAATAAGTAGAACTTGTGGAAGTAATTAGGAAGGTGTTCTAAGGCCAATTGTGGGAAGATTTTATGCTATCTATAATTGCCTTTAGTGTGTTTGTCTATTTTTTGTTACTATGTAAAGGACCTTGGGATGACTTTGTGCCCTCATTGTCCTTCGTATTTCACTCATGGGCATTCGAGGTGGAGACTTTGCACTACATCTCAGTCTATTGGTTACTACGCCCTTGTTACTAGTTACTTGTTTCCTACCTAAAATAACTCCTGCTATTTCCTGCCATACCACTTCTAAAAAAAGAGAAGTGCCTTCAGTGTCTTCACTAGGATTTCTCCTTTACTTTTGAATATCATCTCTAAAAAAAGATAGATGGATGGTGTTATCCTACCCCTGAGTGTTATTTTCTGCATATATATATATATATATATATATTATATAGCTCCTCATAGTTATAAGGGAACCTTCCCTTGATGAGAGGAGAGATTTGTCTACTTTTGATGTGGTAAACCTACACATATGGACAACCAATCTCCCGATGATACGGTTGAAGAGACCTATTTTGCTCATCAGTTAGCTGGTGACAAAATATTCACCCAACACTCATCATAGGATAATCTATCCCAAGAGGATATGAAGTACATTTATGAATTACTACCAATAAAGACCATGGGTCTCCATAATTAGCTGTGAAACCATAGGTAATGCCTTGTATCAATTTTTATTATTATTTAATAATATTTGCTCTGGGGATTATTTTCACATTAAAAAAGGAAATAACATAATTTCATATGTACTTCAATGGGAATTTAAGATGTACCTTAGTTATTTAGGGCTCTAAGTTACCTATAATCAAGTCTTAGCTAATTTATATCTTGATCACAACATTGTGGAGGGGAAATTGAAGTAGTGGTTACTGAAGGGCTAGAGGTTAAACCCCAAGCCAGGTATTTATTCAAACAACATAATCAAATTCATTTTTATTATTATAATATCCATGGACCTTCTGAACAAATTTTATGCATTTGATAGCATTACATACATTTAGGTGGATTGTATCCCATTATTGGACATTATCTTGACTTCCAAAAAAATTGATGTCCTAGTGGAGATTATCAATGTTAGATTTAAGGCCCATACATTTGTACATGAACAAAGGCTAGATGATGGAAATTTTTACATGAGGTCATATCTATTAAATTGAGTAATGGGGAACTATGATAACTATCTGTAGAATAATTAGATACTAGAATCTATGAGGACTATTCTTTCTTGTTTGTCTATAGATTCATAAATGAGATTACTAGAATTTATGAGTAAATTTATCCTCAAGTATACTAGGCTTTTCATGGCACTGATATGCCTAGGATATTTGATAATTTGAGAAGGATCATGGCTAAAATGGGTGATTATTGGTACTATCTAAACTTTACTATAATCATAATAGAGAGAACAAGAGAACCCCTTTTGTTTTTACCATGGCACATCATAGACAATGTGGATAAATAAGATATTTTCAACCAATTATACAATAGTATAGATGAGGATCTTGGACTCAATCATCATGATTATTACTATAATACCCCCTAAGTATCAAGCAACTTCATTTTTTAGTGAGGGCACACTTCAAACAAGTGGGAAAGATCAGATATAATTATAATTTAAAGGTATGCCAGTCCAAAAAATGGGAACCTAAGGGAAAATTAAAAGCTATATTCAACTTCTCAAGGAGAAAAGGTGATGACCATTAGATATGAACACCAATAATATGAACATGATGTTATCTTTATTAATGTTTCTAATGATCTAAGGTAAAATTCACATAAGACATAGTTAGATGTCAATGATCATTACCTAAGACATATAATATGATGAAAATATCACTAAATAATAATAAAAATAAATGGTAAAATAAGCAAAGAAGGCTTGGACTAACTAGTGGCCTCAGTCACTACCATAGGACCAAACAAAAAAGGCTTGGACTAACTAGTGGCCTCAGTCACTACCATAGGACCAAACAAAATAGGATTAGCCTCTCTCTCTCTCTCTCTCTCTCTCTCTCTCTCTCTCTCTCACTCATAAAAAATACCAATTTATTAGAGGGAGAGCCCAATGGTCAAAGGGAGAATAACCTAACTATTAGGAAGGAGATTCATAGAGGTCTTCTTGGTCCTCATATGGAATCCACCCATTCAATTTCTAATACCATGGGCATAGTCACTATAGTTGAGAGGTCTTAACCTCCTTAAGATAAACAATCAAGTAAGTATATTATCTTTGACATCTTATTGATGGAAATTTAGGGTCCTTATGGCCTCCTTCAAACTCCAATAATTGGAGGGAAGGCCATCATTGTGTCTTGCTACTCTAGGAGGATACCTTGATGAGGAAACAAAGGAAGAACAACATGGACATGTAATATCACTAGTGTACTGTCCTATGGATGATTAGGAAAGGAACACATAAAAAATTAATGGAAAAGAGAAAAAATTAAGTTAGGAAAGAGTCCAAGAGGAAATAAAGGAGGAGGCACAATTAGAAAAGGCCAAATCAATGAACCTAAGAATTTTTCATGAATAAACTTTAGTTGGAGCACAAGACCAATAGATCATCACTAAATAATAACTAAAAAATATTGATAAGGTAGTTTATTCTCTTTATTCTCCCTTTAATATTGTGGATACTAAGTTATAAATTTTCTACCTTCCATTCCAAGACCACCATTTTTGAGTTCAATTGATTCTTTTATTCTTTTCATTCGTACCCAGATAATGGCTTTAAATAAGAGTATATTTTGAGAATTTAGTTTTAGTTTCTATTTTTGATCCCTAAGATCCACTAGTCCCTTAAAAATATGTATCTCAATTAGAGCTATAGTTAGCATAATATGCACTTGTAAAATTATCCATAATGTTAGTTTTGAAAACTCCAAGTCTAACCAAATATGTGGTTATACTCACCCTTCAAAGGGAAACATTAGGATGGAAAAGGATTATTATTTCATCCCTCCAATTTCATACTCAAATAAGTTCTTCATTAACACCTCTAATAATAACTCTCCCTATATTGATCACTATGCCTTCTACCTCTAAAGACCCAATCCAACCTGAAGAATAAGGTGAACTTATTATCCCCTAATGCATTAAAGAGATACAATTCTAAAAATACATTTGATAAAATATGGTCCTCACTAATGTAACCATAGTATATATCCAATTTGATAAATAAAGTGGGATAATTCAAAGGGTGATAAAGAGGAAAGCATTGAACACAAGTACAAGGGAGGAGATAGAGTTTGTAAAAAGACCAAAAATAATATGAATTGCCCTATATAATATACATAATATTTTTTTCTCTTTTGTGGGTACAAATATGGATAATATGTATGTGAATAAGGAGGAAACAAAAAAAAATCTATTGTAGTGATAGATAGTTCATGCCCATCATTAAATTATAGACAATGTGTAGAGTAAAACCATAAGGATTTACAACATATTTAATAATATTCAAGTATCCATGGGGGAAAGACAACCTGAGAGGGTGAAGGTTCTAAAAATTTGTAACCATTTAAAATAATTTAAAAATAGGCTTAGTTTCTTGGTTTAGTGTGTAATAATTAGCACATTCAATTATCTGAAGCTATGTCTACCCAAGATTTTACATGGGCCTTAAGTTATGTAATTTCAAAAAGGGATGGTGATTTCAATTGGAAAACAAAGTTAAAGGTTTTGATATGGTATATTAAAATCTATGAGAGGCCTTAGAGATATCGAGAGATATGAGGGTCACATATGTGATAACTTCAATTAGGCAATTAGTAAACATACCCAATTTTAAAATACTTCTTAAAGCAATTGAAAATAGCTTCAAGGAGGAAGTTGAAAGATATATATATATATATATATATATATATATATATATATATATATATATATATATATATAATTATTTATGAGATTATGTAGTTAATAAAATTTTCTAAAGATAGAGTAACTAAGGATAAATCCCTTAGAGCATAATTTAAGAGTTTAGAAGTAAATCATACAAGGTTGATGGTTGAAGTGATCAAAGTATTTAGAACATACATGTTTAATTTTGATATTATTAATAAAGAGTTTGAAACTACACACATATTATTCAATAAAATCAAATTCACAAAGGTGTAAAATATATTTATGGATTATATATCACCTTAGTCTTGTACACATAAAAACCTCAGACCTTGGCTTAGCTATTCCTCTTAATGATGGGCCTTTTTTCACTTATGCATGTCTCACATTTACTCTACCTTATTCTACTTGGCCTATATCTCTTTGTTAAACAAGTCTTATATTGATGACCCAAGGCTTCTATCTTGATCATAATACTTAAAACATACTTATATTCCATTTTTACAAGTTTTAAACCTTTACCTACTTTCCTGACCCCTGAATAGTAAATTCTAGGATAGATACTAACATCGACATTAGTGTCTTGCCCTGACACAAGTATCCAATGCTCTAATGTCATATATTTTTCAAAGGAAATATATCCCAACTATTATACTAAGTGATTTAATGTGATTTATTACTCTAAAAGTATTGATATAAATATCAGATCAACCCTCATTTATTACTCACCTATGAAAGTTAGAAAAAGACCAAAGAGATCAAGGTAACTTATCAAAATCACTTTATTAAGCATTCAATTGAACAAAGCTTCCTTATTTTCATACTAGTCATAGGTATAACATAAGTGTAGGTATGAATTACTAAAGGAGAAATCCAAGGTCCTAATTTTCCAAGTTATAAGTTAGATCATTGTTCTACTTGATTTTAACATATTGCATCATTCACACACAAACCAACACATAAGGGAGAACTACATCAATCTAAGGACCTATTTGGATTATTGGCTATATAGGAGATGCCCACTGATAACATGGTATTTGGGGTTAGCTTGACACTATGTGCTCACTAACCTATTTTGCCCAAGGTCATAATGAATATTAATAAATAAGGTTCTTAAAATTTATGAGTGATAGTCCATGACCTTGATCTAAATACCCTAGAATGAAGGCAAAGACAAACACAAAAGCATATATGTGGTCACATCCCTTTTTCAATAAGTATTTTTAATAGGACACTTACATAAAACCCTAATAATAGAATTGATGTAACCACCCCACACTAATGATAGTGTCTAGATCTCCATAACTATTAGATCTAGGATTTTATGACCATTCTAAAATCATATTATATCCTACTTTATGCTTGTTCTAGACACAACACTATGTTAGCATTAGAACCATCTAAATATATTATTTTTTTGTGATTTCCATATAAAGTATAGTTGTACTTTATATATTTACCCTATAATCAGCATAATAAATTCAATGTATGTTTATATTTGAGTTTAACATTTAATCAACATGATATATATCTAGTTATCACCCTTGTACATTATCATTTCTATATTATTAACCCTACTATACAACTCCTTTAGTACTTTACACTTGTATATGTGTTGTACCTAAGGTTGTTATGTAAATATGGAATATTTCTTCAATTAAATGATATTTGAATGATCTTTGGTAAAAATAATTACTGTTGTTCATGTGTTTCTAGGTATTGTAGGTGATCAATGAATTAGAGTTGAATTAGGGTTTTCTATTTTTTCTATTATTGATCCCTGATTGTTATAATCTTGCAATAATGTTTTTCATGCACATATCTATAAATTATTTCATGGTCTAATACCTTAAAAATTATATGGTTTACTACAATATTTACTTTGTTCAAACTATCTAATCCACAAGGGATTTAAAACCTGAATTCCTACATACTCCTTGTTCTAATGTTTATATGATATTTTACCTATCACTAAAAATGGACAAAGGCAATGATTAAAATATTCATCCTTCATAGGTCTTATTAAAAACTAGGCCTAAGGATAATACAACTAAAACCTCACTCTTAGACTTTCTACACCATTTAATCCATTACAATATTATCCTTTTGGATTCATTATTTATGAACCTACTCCCTCATAATGCCAAAAAACCATATGTGGCTTCTATTTTAAATTATATAGAATGGACAAAACATAATACATCCCTTGAAAAAGAGGATTTACGACATCAATATATTTTAAAACATTATTTGCCACTCTACATCTAGGTATGAATTTACAATAAAAAGACAAAATGAGTTCTTGTGGATAGTGGCCCAGAACTTTAACATTTCCAACATATCATTTCTCTCCTTAATTAGCATTGGACCTTCATATTTGGAAGCATATAATATGAGCATGAAAGGATTTTATAATATTTCAATATAATTTTACGGGAAAATAACATTGAATATTATTATAGGTCGTCATATATTTCCCACTTTATGCCAAGTTATGCCAAATGATTTGAACTATAACATTATATATTGGGATCTCCTTGTATGCATGACACATATGTGGTTCCCTTTACATTAAATGTATTATTAAAATTTATTCATAAAGGATTTGTTTACACATGTCTAATGGAAAATAATCCCTTCAAATATTATGCAATGGTACACCAACCCAGTAATACTACACTAAAATCCTATAATCCATATTCTTGTTATCAATATTTATAAATATATGGATATAAATGCTAAGGGTTAGGTAAAAATGAGCAAGGAATGATTCAAATTATTTTTCCTATAAATAATATAAATTACCAAGGTTTGGATCTTTTAGAAACAACTACAAGACACAAACACATCTATCGTATTACAATTTGTTTTTAAAGAGCCACATTAGAATGTATGCATACATCCATAACTGAGCTCAAATTAGTCAAATATCACATAATCAATGAGGATGCTTCCCTTAAAATTTTGAGACTGGATAAGTTTTCCAATTATTAATCATAACTAGAGTACTTAGGGGTATATGAGGATATCCTTTCTTTCTATCATAAGAATAAGTATTCTCATGATACCTCTTCTCATGCTTACTTTAGTGAGAGAGATGATGCAAACATCCCAAAAAACACATCAAATGGTATTCATACCACACCATTCATTGCAGACAACTCTACTTTTTTAAATGAAGAAACAATCAAGTATAACTTTGGGACAGATAATGATCCTCAACTAGTTTTACTTTCTTGCATGATGTAGGATGATGAAGGAAAATCCTATCGATAAGTCTTCCATGATTTAATGAAAATATTTACTTTGTATTATGGATATGCCTAGGATTGATCCATCATTGGCATTGCATGACATATTATTATACCCATATACAAAACAAGTAAAACATAAAATTTGAAAAATGTATCCAAAAGTGGTGTTATTGGTAAAATATGAAATCTAAAATATCTTAGACACTAGATTTATAAGAGTCAAAACATTTTTATTATGTATCCAAAATTGTACCTATCAAAAAACCCAATGGTGTATTTCGGTGTTGCACTGATTATTGGGATTTAAATAAGGCTTATCTTAAAAATTATTCCTCATTACCTAATATCCACATGATTCTATATTTTACATCCGGATATGAGATATTTTCCTTTATGGATGGATTCACAAGATATAATCAAATAAAAATTAACCATGTAGATGAAAACAATATTTGATTTACCACTCTTTAAGGTACATTTTGTTATACAATCATGCCTTTTATATTAATAAATGTAGGAGATACATATGAAAGGGCCATGACTCATATATTTCATGATTTTATACACAAAAATATTGAATATTATGTTGATGATTTAATTTTAAAATCCAAACATCACTAAGACCATGTTACTCATTTATAATAAATATTTGAGTGCTTATAGTTTAATGTTTGTTTAAATCCAAAAAAAAAGGGTTTTTGGGGTATCTATGGGAAAAATCATAAGATACATTATTTATTAGTGAGGCATTGAGGTTTAATGAAAAAGGTAAAATATATTATATAAACTCCAACACCAGCCAATATAAAGTGGTTAGGATGTTTGTAAGGCTGAATTCAAGTTAGTTAGCATTTCATTACTTAGTCAGCTGATAAAACAATCTCATTCACGTATTTGTTAAAAGTGGATACAAAATTAATATGGGATTAAGTATTCCAACAAATTTTTGATAAAATCATATCATATTTGTCAAATACTCTAGTACTTATGCCTCCTATCCTAGATAGATTGCTAATAATCATATCAACCACCCATGAGGCCCTAGGGATCCCAATAGCACAATTTGATGATAATAAAAAAAAACATGCAATCTATTATATTAGTCACTAGTTAGTTGATTATGAATTCAAAAATATAGCAATGGAAAAACTATGTCTAGCCTTGGTTTTTATACTCATAAACTACAACCTTATTTTCTCAATAATGAGTTTCACATAATAACTAAAGAAGATTCAATAATATTCCTTATGAATAAAACACACCTAATCATCGACATAAATAAATTGGAAGATGCAACTTATAGATTTTGACCTTAAATTTGTAGCCCAAAAGTCAATAAAAGGAAAAGTCATAGGCGACCAATTAGTGGCCAATCCATTATCAATTTTTTTCAACTCACTGAAGCTTTCTATGATGAGTTTGAAGCATACAATATATCTTCAAATCAAATTATAATGTTCTTTAATGGATAAAAATGTATAACATGGGTAGATGATGGTATTGTATTTTATACCCTTGAAGGTTAATACATGCCTTTCTATTATAAATTGCCTTTTTATTGCACAAAAAATATAGCCGAATATGGGGCCTTGATCATCAAATTATCCATAGCACATAAGCTTGATATAGTAGACATCAAATTTTTTTGAAATTACCTATTGGTTGTTATTATATTTATTAATCATTGAAAAAAAAAAAAATACAAACAAAATTTTCCATATAAATAAATGGTGCATAAACTCACACAGATATTTGACACATTTTTTATTGATAACATTCCACGTAAAGATAACTGCCAAGCAAATGCTATGAAAAATATGACATCCTTGATGAATTTTTATGATGATAATGTAAACTTTACAATATGATTGATATGAAATCATTCCATTTATTCTAATAAAATAAATGCCTTGGATATTCTTATTATTGTTTGTAGTACTATAAATGCATAATGGTCCATTGATATTTATAATTTTCTTTATTGAACCTATATACCAGACCATTTTTCATGAAATGATAAACCTAAATTATAATTAAATAATTTCATTAGGTTATTAGAGGAAATGATTTATTTAAATAAGGTTTTGATAGATAATTAGCCTTATACTTGAATAAAGATGAAAGTCATACTACACTCTTACAAATTCATGCCAATGACTATGGTGGACATTTCAATGTGAATACAATGTCTAAAAAAATATTACACCAAGGTTATTGATAGACTATAATTGAACAAAAATGTATCAAACATGAAAAATTATATTTATAATGTCAAAAATATAATAATTTTAATCATACACCATCACATGAGTTACAGTCAATCATTTCATCATGGCATTATTACTTATGGAGAATTGAATTAATAGGAAAGGTAAATATATCTGTTGGTGGACACAAATTTGTCATTACATTTATAAAATATTTTACAAAATGAGTGGAAGCAATTCTATTTGATTTTACTACAGGGGATGACATATGCATGTTTTTGATTACAAATATTATTTACCATTTTGGCATACCTTCATCTATTACTTATGATAATGGAATATCATTTAAAAATAATAAAATAAACTATGTTGTAGTAAATAGAAGATTAACCATATATTTCCTACACCTTCTTACCCATACGAAAATGTCCTCACAAAGGCAATCGATAATATAATTATTAAAATACTTGGAAAAATAATTACAATAGAACACTAATTGGAACCAATACATGGTATATGCTCTATGGGCATACTGAACTAGTGTATGTACACCTACTCAAGACACGCCTTACACTTTGGTCTATGTTACATATGTAATCTCACTGATTGAACTTGAGAAACCTTCCTTGTGTGTTTATCATAAATACATAATCAAAGTTAATTAATATCATGAAAAGAGATTGCATTAGTTTGAGCAATTGAGTGCCAAATGCACATAGGTTTCTAGGTACTTATGTGTTTATTAGGATTGTGTATAGTGAGAATATAAAAAAAGGGTTTAGCCACATGAATTTGTTGTGGGTAATTTTATATTAAACTAAAATGAAAATAATAACAATTTAAAAAATACAAAAGGGAAAGTTCAAACCATATTGGTTGGGACCATTTACAGTTATAGAAAAGTTTGGAAAAGATATATATCACCTTAATAGACTTGAAACAAAGTATTTAAAAATCCCCATGAATATTATGCAATTGTGTAAATATATTATGTAAGAAATATTCCCAAAATATGAAATAAATAAAATAAAAAAGATTCAACAATACCAAAATATTTTTGGCACCTACATGCTCTATCAACTCCTTGGAATCTACGTGTTAGTTCCATGTTAACATATGTCATACTTAGTTACTCCTATATAGACATATGTGTCAAAATTATATTTTAAGTGTTATATAGGCATACACAAATACATTATATATTATTATTTCATATTTTGGGCCTTCCCTCTACTCATTTCATGTAGACATTGGTAGCATCCATTACTTTGATCTTGATACACACTAGTTATATAGTTCAATGATCACATTTCATTATCATGTTTAAGCATAAATATGTACTTAGATAAGCCTTTATACATGATTATATCTTACACATGGTACTAGATGTGTAATACACTTGACATTTTTTCCTAGCACATTTGATCCATGGGATACTATGACATGTTTATGTTGGATGATTATACTTTATTTTATGCACTTCCTTAAGTGTCTTAATTTGTTATTGTATTCCTAATTAGATCATTTTAATATGCACTTTTGCTTTTAGTATTTGTGATTATTTAATATTTCATTAACATGTACATATGTCATTATTTTTTGTATGGACATTTGACTATGTTATCAATTTTTTGGATGTTTGACTAAGTCAAGTCCCTTCAATTATGTGACATTTGAACATGCCCCTTGTTTAAATTTTTTTGGACCATTACCTTTTGACATGTTCTTTAGTGCTCTTATGTGTGTGATTGTATTCTTATTTACCTTTTATGATTACTATCTAGTTGTTTCCATGATATTCGTCATGCATATTAGGTCTCCATGTGATCACATTGGTTATATACAATTCAATGCTATATCTACCTAGACATGTTTCTTCTATATGCTACATGGTTACAGTCACATAATACATAGTTGTCCTATCATTTCAAGGTGAGTTAACTACCCATTCCTATATTTACATTACCTCAAGGGAAGAATATTAGTGGGGAAGTCATAGATGCATGTTCTTCACACTTGAATAGTTATCAAATTCAGTGGGGGTATGCTTTGGAAGCATGTTTTCCACACATATTCAGTATATTGTACTTATATCAGTTTTTAGATTTAGTGGGGGAATGCCACATGGGCATGGATTCCACATATTCACAATTTTCAAATTTAGTACGGACATGCCACATGGGCATGTATTCCACACATTCAAAATTTCCAAATTCACTGGGGACATGCATTGGAATCATGTTATCCACACTCATTTATTATATGGTACTCATATAAATTTATAGAATCAATGGGGGAATGTCATATGGTGATGGATTCCCCACATTCATAGTTCTCAAATTCAATGGGCACATGCTTTTAAAGTATATTCTCCACACTTCTTTAATATTCAACATCTCTAGATTATAGTGGAGCCATGTTTTAAAAACATGTTCTCCACAATTGTAATTATATCAATTTTTATACTTCTACATATAATTGGGGGCATTATTTGGAAGCACTTTCACCACACTTAAATAGTTTTATAAGTTATGCAAAACAAAGAGTTATATGATCCAAATACACATTTGGGGTAAAATTCTATACATTGGTACCTTTTTTGTATATAGTTTCAACATGAGACAAATCTAAGGTGCATATGTTATACAATTTGTGCCTAATATTTTAAAATAAAAATCATTTTGTGATTCTAAAATTATTTTATGGACTGTTATCACATCATATTCTTTTATGTACTAATACCTTGGTCAAACTTTTATGGACTTTATTGGTCTAATATACTACAATATTTGGTTTGATTTATGGTATTGCTGAGGTGATAAATCACTCAATATTTCCATTTTTTCATGTTGGACTTGATTTTATCATCCAACCTCATTTGGTTATATGTATAATTGGGTTGCATGTTTGAGATAATCTAAGATGCCACGTGGAAATTAATGTTTTCTTTATAATTGGGGCATGTGCATTTAAATATCTCTTTATCTCTTTATATCTCCTTGGATACATTAAATTTCAATATTGATATATGATTTTCCTAATCTTAGTTTTATAGCCTCACAATGATACATATTTTTCAAATCAACTTGCTAATAGGCAAGGTGGTTACATAGAAACACAAGTGTACTCATAAAACTTACTCATTCAATTTCAATATATTTCAAGTAATTTCAATTGTAGATTATATGCATTGATTATATAATGTAACATTCACTTGGTTGTAATTCAATTATTAGTAGAGCACTCAAGTTGGGCACATGTATAGATAAGGTGTGTTCTATATATATAAGTACACATTTCTTTCCTTTAAACTAACAAAAGAATTACTATATTAAAGGGTTTGGGGAGAGGTGGGTAAAATTTATATGATATTTATTGATTATATTGTACCTCAATCTTGTGTACTTGGAAAACTTAGTCCTTGGTTGTTTTCTTGAGTTTTGGGCCTTTTCCCTTCCCATTTTTACAAGTCTTGCATATGCTCTACCTTGTGTCCCTTAGATTATATCTCTTAGATTGACTAGTCTTATATTGATAACTTAGGTATTTTATCTTTCCCATAATGACTAAAATTCACTTATCTTACATCTCTATGAGTTATGATCATGTAGATATTTTATTTCTCCCTATATGCAAATGTCTAGGATAAAAACTAATATCGACGCTAGTGTATTAATGCAACACAATTATATATTACCCTAAATTAATCTATTTTTAAAATGAAATGTATTTAAATATTTAACCTAAATGATTTAATGTGATTTTTTATTGGTATTCAGTTTTGACTAGAGCTATGAACTAGTTTAGGACATAATCGAGGACCTAGATCCCCAAGTGATTATCTACCACATATACTAAATATACTAAAAATAACCACAATCAACAAGATAAGACCAATGAATGACCACAACTAGCCCAATAATACCTATAATGGCCACACTTATCCCAATAATATTAAATAACATCATATTTGACCTCAAATACCTTAATGAGATTTAAATCTGGGAGGGACTTGAAACAACCAAGATACTTTACCAACTCACCCACATCTCATTGGTGATTTAATGCAAGTTTTTATTCCAAAGAGATTGATATAAATTCAAGATCAAACCTCATTCATTCTTATAAAGCATTAAATTAAATAAAGATTCCTTATTTCTATACCAATCATAGGTACAACACATCTATAGGTCTGATGTAATAAAGGAGAAACCCAAAATACTAATTTTTTATGTTATAGTCTAGGTCAATATTGTACTTATATTGCACATATTACATGATTCACACACAATCCAACATTTAAGGGATAAATACATCATTATAAGGCTTTCATCATACTCTTATCTATGTAGTAAGTGACCACTAATAGTGGGGCCTTTAGGGTCAACTCAACATTGTGTACCCACTAACCCATTTTCACCCAAGGTTACAAAGGAGATAAAGATCTATAGTTTTACAAATACGTGAGGAGTGATAGACCATTACCTAAATATGAGTGTTTTATAGTGAATATGAATATAAATCAATGTGCAACCTGGTGGGTTCATCCATTTTTAGTAGGTATTCTATACAAGACACTTTTTGGAACCAAATAGTAGCATTACAATAACCATCATAGACAAATGTTAGTGTCTAGAGATCTAGAAGAATAAGATCTAGAATCTAAAAAATGTTGTATAATATCCTCTTATCCTACTTTTTGCCTATTCCATATCTGAAATTGTGTAAATTTTAAAAGGGACACAGTGGCTACCTCTATTTCTTAAATTGTCATGCAACTATTTTCCTCTTCTTGTGGTGCCACATCAACATCACTTTAAGTATGTATATATTTGCATATTTAAATTTAGTTTGGATTGATGGTTTCAAAATTAATTGGCATATATATAGTGTTTTGGTTGAGGAACCCTATTTATATATACACTTTTTTACATGTATGTTTTTCATGATCTTCACACCTAGTTGTATTATTGGAGATGTAAATTAAGACTTAACTTTGAGGATGAGGCATCCCCTCCACAAGCATATATATATTTTTATCCTCTTGAATTTTGAAGGGAGGATAATTTTTTATATTAATGCTATTAGGAATTTTGAGGATTTCTCTATAATTAGTCTTGATGTGTAAATCTTGTTCTTTTCTAAACATGTGAATCTTGTAATATGTTTCATCAAACTAGTATCTAGTCTTTTGTTTGTTCATGAGTATTATTATAATACATTTATTCATATTTTGGTTTCTCTAGTTGAATGCTTTTATGTAATAACCATAACCTCCCATTATAGATGTGTAATTACAATCTCAAAAATGTAATAACCTCTAATTATATATGCTAAAGTTTATTGTATTATTTTTCACTTGGACTCTTAAATATGTTTTATTATTGGTGTACTTACAATATCATGTATGAAATATTGGTTCCTAATGGCCTTTAGTATAAGATCTATCTTAGAAATTTTTAATCTTGTTTATTCCACATACCTTATTTCCTTCCCTACTTTTATTTATTTTTAATTTTATTTTGGTAAAATACACTTTAGGTTAGATCCATCCTCAATCCACCCATTTTAAGTAAATATATATTCATATAATATCTGAACCAGTAAATAATTACTCTACTTATCACTATTCCACTAATAGGTTGTTTATATAACCTAATACTCCAAAACTCATGTCTTGGAGTGAATATTTGTTCACCAATCCTAAAACATTATAGGCTACACCATAATTTTCTCTAGTGTGCATAAAATCCACATTATAAATAATGAGACTACTTTACACTTTTGTCATGTCATACATAACAATGTTTCCATCAAAATTGTTGTGATATATGTGGTCAATTATGTATGTATGAGTAGTATTGAAGTTGTAATTGATGGAATTAAATTTTCATTTCCGATGACAACACTAAAAAACACTACAAACACAAAGTGTTAGAGCCATCTAAAATACTTAAATTGAACACTTTTTATAGGATTGATTACAACAAATTAATAAGATATTCAATTATATGTCATAATAATAATGACAGACTTAGGGCATTTTTGATAAAAATATAATGAGGCTAGAAATTTCCATAAGAGTAAATTAAATTCAATAATAAGAAAGCATATATCTTTTGTAGTTGAATTACAAATACATCATTATTATGTCAGAGAGGTTTATTATTGCACAATAAAAAATATCTAAAAGTGATTCATCTTAGGGTATTCCAAAACATATCTAGTCTTTAAAAAGATTCTTTCTACATGAAGAATATACTAATGTGATATATGGCTAACATTATGCTTACAAGGTTTGTGGTAGGCTAAGAAAGGAGGTTTTGGTTCCTCTACAAAATGCCATATATTTAACCAGGTTGTATATTAGTGAAAATTTGTGGGGTGAATTTCCTTACAATATAGTGACCTTTGTGGCTATGAATAATTAACACTAACTATTCATCAAGCATTACATGTACAAATTTTATGAATTTCATGTAGATGTGAAGAAAGGGGAGAATATAATAGTAGCTAATACTCTCATTCCTCCTAAAATTATTGAACAAAAATTATAGGAAAAGGAGAATGATGTCATGGTAGAGATTTAGTTACAATAAATGGTGGAATACATGATGAGAGAAAGGAAGTCCTCAGACATCATGATGGTTTGTGACATGTTAGTTAGCATCAAAATAATTCCCATGTGTATGGGCATCACTCTGGGCTTGTTGGTGTTGAAAATTAATCACAAACCTTTGAGAGTCCACGTAATCAACTTCATATATAACCCTAACCTCTATTTGATTCAAAGATATGGAATTTGACCAAGATTCATTAAATTTAAACTTTGAGGGAGATGTTCTAACATTCACACTTATATACAGTTACTTGATTTATGAGATCCAAAATGCATAATAAAAACATATGGTAGCATTTATAGAAAATATGGGTGGAATGTTGATCAAAATAGAATGGTGTTTTTAATGAAATACAAATGATATTTAATGCCATGTGTTGGGTTAATATTTTTTTAGCATAACAATTCAGATTTTATGTACTGTATATTCTGCCATGCTTCTACCATTTATGTAACTAAGAATATCCATATTCCAATATAACTTGTTTCCATATCAATGTTTTCTATAAACTAGTTATGTCAAATTCATTACTAACATTGAGTTTCGGTGTGAAAATTACTTGCCATAGAATGTCCTTAATGGATAATGTTCTTAGCTACCTAATCTCTAGTGTTCAGGAAGATTAATCCATTATATATAACGTTTAATAATATATTATATTTATAATAATTATAAATATATTATATCATATCATATTATTTAATATTATTATAAATTATTTTATAATATATAAATTTATTATCATTAATAATATGTATTAAAATATTAATATTTATAGTTAATTGTTATTAAAAAAAAAAATTATATAATATATTATTATTAAAAAAACTAATAATATTAGTTTTATGTTCATGAAATTCATGATAGGAATAATAATACCTAGACTTATATGTGCATGAAAAATGAGATGTGTCATGATATCTTATATGATAGATTACAATGAATTTCAAATAAAGCATCATCCTCAATCTTGTAACTTAGGAACTTATCATGATCCACTAAGGGAAGGCATATGAATTTTGGTAGGTGTTAAATTCTTTCTAGACAATAGTGAATATGTGTTCTTTATAGGTATAATGAAACAAAAAACTAACATGACAAATAAAATTACCAATAGGCCAAGATTCTAAAAAATAACTTGTATTAATAAGTATTGAATGAATTGAAATAATTAAAAACCCAAAACATGCTTAAATAAGCCTAAAATTATAAATTAGAATTTCCAATGAAAAACAACAAACTAAAATCTAGAAAAAACATCTATTTTTAGCAACTACTATTTATGGTAAGTTTCACATGCAAGCATGCATGGCTCTAAAATTTTACCTAAATATACTAAATTCTAAAATTAGCCTATGGGATGAAACTTAACTAATTTTGATATCTGGTTATAAAAATATATAACTTCTAAAAATAGAAAATTCCCCCAAAAAATCATTAAACATTAATTTCAGAACCTTAAATGATCATGTTCAACCTCTAAAAAATAACTAAATAAAATATAAGGGGATAGATCACATTATGTAAGAATCAAAATTTTTGATATGGTCATTTTTTCATGTAGAGGAGCTCAAACAGAATTATGGGTCAACAGTTATGACCTCCAAAACAAAGTGCACATAAAGAGATTGTAGTGAAGGATCATCTATTTGATAGAGATAAAATCAGAGACATTGAGGTTTGTAAAACAACCTTGAGAGTCATGGATAATGGGCCATTATTAGTCCATTTTGAGAGTGAACATCTTGAGAAATATTCAAGCATTAAATAGGAGTTAGACAACATGCCTTTGGATCATGATGAAACGATAGATGTGATGGTATGAAATTTTGTTTTCCCTAACATGTTTGAGTAATGTGTTAGTACAGCTATGGAGAGAGTAAATAATAATAAGATTAAGTATGGTACAATCCATCTTTATGAGAGGTAGAGTGAAAAATTTAATCAAGTGATGGATATGGTAACGATGGTTGAATATCTAGTTGGTGATGATATTTCAGCATTGTGTTAGTGTCTTCAAGTTGATATGGAAACAAGAGAAATGATAGAGCATGGAAACCAGTTCATTCTTAAGGATATGTACAAGTGAATATTCATTTACAGTAGTGTGTGGAAGAAGTTTTGACCCAATAATAGATGAATATTATCCAGGGGAGTGAATATAATAATGGTGAAGATTTAGATAGGCTCAAACTTGATGTGGATCAATATTATAACATGTAGATAGATTAATTGGTGCAGCTAATTTGGATATTAACTTTAACATGAGGAACTTGATGTTTCAAGTATGTATAGTGATTTTCAAGCTCATGAAGTGGAAAAAGGTGTTGATAATGTGTGTTACAACTCTAAAATTTGGAGACAAGGCTAAATTTTTAGACAAGATGGAGATATTTCTTATTATAGAAATATAAATAATGAAGGATGTGAAGGTAATAATTTTCCTTGTGGTAGGTTTGTATGGTATGGTCTATCATTTAGATGACTAATCATATGTTTATTTAATTATGATGATATTGGGGATGAGAGATAATATTTTATCCATGAATGAGCAGCTAAAAGTAGATGTCTCTAATGTTTTGGATGATTCCAAATATGATTGGATAATGTGTGAACAAATACAATTGGTATTTATGATGAGGTGGATAGTTTATTGTGGGTTTGATCAAACATGGGACTTTGTGATGCATGAGAGATAATCTTGGTGGTGGTGGAGATCTAAGAGGGGGTTTCAACACACATGTGAGTTTACTGAGAGATGGTTATGCCTTTGATGGAGGAGGATATATTATTATGGGTCTAAGTCCATAAATGAGAGATATTGGAGTGGATAAAAATACTACAAGGAGTGAGATAAATATAATAAATATGAAGATAAGATAAGACAAACCAACATTTATGAGTTGAAAATGGTGTAATAAAACTAAGAACTAGCATCTAATTTATGTGGTATATTTGAAGGGGATGCCACTATTTGTTTTACTCATGAAAAAAAGAGTGGTTTGGCCACTCATCCTATCCATGTGATCCAAATCTCACATATTTTAAATTCGGGTTTTTGATGTATGAGCATCCATATTCCTAAGCTATCTTGCATCACCAAAAATATAGTGCATTCATATTTACATTATCTCTTTTACTTTCCCATTCATTTGTGTGTTTGGAGGAAGTGGTCTTGGTTTTCATGTAGAATAATTCATGTTCTTGGTATGTTATTTATAGTGACATCACTATTTTACTTCATGAATTTTATTAAAGTGTTTCAATTCTTTAGAATCCATGTAGGATTGAATACTTTATTTCTTAATTAGTAGAGATTTTGTGCTAATCGGGTTTCACCTAGGCCCATGTAAGTCTTCATTATATCACATAAGTCTTTGAAAACATGTTGATTTTTTAGTTCAAAATGTTGTTTGGAATTGTGACCATGTTTGAGTCTTTCATTTTATTATTTTGTTAAGAATTGAAAATGGACTTTGTAGTGTGACTTAGAGCTAGAAACCCGACTGGGTCAGGATACACACTTCTCAATTTTCAATATTGGTGATAGGAAATAAATTGTCATACATTGGTCTTTGGAGATATTTCCATTGCATTTTATTTATTTCTTCATCCCAATTCCCCATTGGAAATAAGACTCGAGCTCGTTGGTTATCCTTTGGTGATTAGAATTATATCTCCTGACTACAACATGGTTATAACTTTTAAATCTAGGTATAGTGAATGAGATTCATATTATCCATAAGAAATTAATATTTCATCAATTCTTCCTAAAATTATAGTTGTATTTGAGTTTCCAATTAAGTCTTCCATCGATAGAGCATCACTTTGTAGTATTGATTGAAATACATTCCTCAGCTAAGATTATTCATAGTGTTTCATAGTAAAATGATTTGTAAAATACCAACTACATCTATTTGATATAAAATGACACTTAATAACTTGATAGGATCAATGAATAAACTAAAAATGAGATTTAATATATTCACTTAGTCTAAAAACCTGATCAGAAATTTTGTAACTACATACACAAGATTGGGCCTTTATTTTGATTTGTTTGGAATATTAAGAGTATGATATAGATGTTAAAATATCTAGTGAACATCAAAAAATGTTGGGATAAGTCCAATGGTCTTTCCATTTGTCTATATAGATAAAAAGTCATTCTATTTTTAGCCCTTACTTCTGGAGGATGATATAGAATCCTGGGGTTATAATTTAGATCTTTTGTTAGTCTATAAAAGTGTTTATTAAGCCACCAATGTGAAGGAAAAGGTTTACATATAGACTATTAAGATAAAGTGTAATTATTTCCTTCTTTTTATGTGTTAAATCAGACATTTTTTTGAAAAATATAGATTGTAATTCCACAGTGATATTCAATGTAATTGATCATTATAGTTCATTGTCAAATTATTTGATGTAATGCCTATGTGTGTCCATTTGATTTGATGAAACCCTAAATCATGGGAGATAATGTATGGAATTAAATGGTCTCCCCCTCCTAGTGGTTTAACCAATTAACTTCTTGGAGTAATGGTTCATTTGCATAAGTGAAGGAATGGGGGTCAAAAGATTAGGGAATTAGGCATGAGATAAATGGGTATAATAAGTGATTGAAAATGTAATTATTTTATAAATAAATGTTAAATTATGTGTATACTTCTCCATCCTTATGGAATTTTATATTTTATTTTGGTTGTCTAGGAATAATCAGTCATCATAGTATTTATTCATCTACTATCTCCATCTTAATACTAACTAATAATAGGTTTCAAAAACATTTACATGTGATTTTTTGGCATCCATTCCATTATTTACCATCAATTTCAAAAAATATTATCATTAAATATTTTATAATTTAGATGTAAAACAATAACACAATGAGGAAGTTGATCATGTAAAGGGTTTGAAATAATAACATGTGGATAATGGCCAATCACCTAAAGGCATATGTGATAACCTTATGTATTGTAGTTATACTACTAATTGTCTCTATGAAATGAAATTAACACTGATCTGATACTTTATTATCACAAAAAACCACCAAGGTATAATTTTTTTCTACCCTACTAACCTATGCTTTCATAACAATCTCATTTTCAACAAGACACATAAGAATTAGACCTTCAATATCATGTTTTACAATATAATAAGCAAAAACCTTTCCAATTTCCTAGAAAATGTACTCATATTCCCTTGTAATATATATGTAACTGAATTTATAACTCATCTCAATGTTTTTAATTGAATATCTATTTAAATTAATTACAATAAAGTTATGAAATATAAGAGATCCCAACAACCTAATTGTCTTAGATATATTTAGTGGATGTCCTATACCTTTTCCTTACTTTAGAATTAGTAAGGTTGTACAAGATACATTTAAAAAACTTCAAAGGTAGATCTTTACCTTGTAAATTTTCTTTGATGATTTTTATCATATACATATTTTAAATATAAGAATACGTCCTTTTACTTTGATGATTCAAACAACATTTTAATTAGGGACGTTAAATTTATAGACAATGAATAAACCTTCATGTTCTCCCACTAAAGATCTTGAATTGTTTGTTTATGGCTTTAATATATAGATATTTATAAATATTTTATTAAAATTTGAGTTAAATAGTCTAATCCTAACCCTTTTCCTATATCTCTCATGTATTTTAATGGATCTCTTTCAATCATGATATAGGTAGATTCTAAAATCATTAAAATTGGGATCTAAATTACAAAATTTGCATATCAATGATTCAATATGGATACTTGATTGAATAGCTTTCTGGGACTTAATATGTCTAAAATTACTTTCAATATAAAATTTAATACCATTAATATAGAAAAACATCCTCCTGATGTGCTTCTTTATGGCCCATGATTGCCCTTCCATTTGGTAATCAAATAAGACTTCTGTGTCTAATCTTAATCCATTTATATCAATATAGGTATGCCATAAACCCTAATTTTATATTAAAAATGGAGATAAATAAAATAAAATAATATGCAATCATGCAATAAAACAATAATATTAAGTGATTATAAAGTTACCAAATGAAGTAGAGTTTATTTTTTTTTAATTTAATAGATATTGAAAAAATTGTAACATACCTAAATAAGATCGATTTATAGTTATACAATATCTATCTGATGGTGATGAAAATGATGGAATATCCATATTCAAACCTATTAGTAGTATGCTTCATTAGTCTTTTATTTGTGTTAGTATTTGAGTTAACTACAAATTTATTAATATGTTTTGTAGAAGCCATGTGATTTTTTGACTTCATGTGTTTATTCAAAGAGAAAAACATTGATACTATTTGTGAGGACAAAAAATAACTACCATGTTCATTGTGTGCATTCCACTCTTACTTTTAATTTCCCCCATAATATTCAAGTG
>JARHVA010002115.1:2165000-2225000 GCA_037957365.1 Torreya grandis
CTAATTTTTGATTTTCACTTATAATTTTCATAAATTAGAGATTTTTTTTTTACTTAAGGTTTTCACCCTCATTTTACTATTAGGGATTATTTTCCTAGTCTTTTTGCTTATCCTCCCACTTTTTCATCTCATATCGAGTCCATAATGAATCTTTTTTTTAAAATTCTCTCAGGTTTTTTCTATTTTTAATGAGTTGATAAAAAACATATATTTTTCGTAAATATTACATGGATGTTATAGAATTCAAAATTTACTATGTTTAATAAATTTGACCTAGGGCACAAATGATGTACCTATGTTAAAATTAATTTATTATTTTTTATATATTAGAATTTTAATAAAAAACCTGTCTAGGATTTCAAAAATATGTAACATATATATTCTAGTTGTTGGTTCTTTATTGTGCACATGATATATGTTATCATGGATAATCATGTAATAAAAAGAACTAAACCTCATTCTAAGACCTTATAACCATTTGTTTTTTTTAAAATTAAAGAATGATATGGTAGTAAAGATAATCATACATTCAATAGGTTATAAGGCTTACTCATGAATAGCCTCAAGTCTCATCCAATTCTCATTATTTCAACATTCAACCAAAGTATTTACTAGTTACCAATAAATGATCATGTATGAATCCTTTCATTACTCATCCTCTTAGACATAAAATGTTTAATATATATCATCCCATATCTATTATTCTTCCATGGTTTGTACTAGATTACACAAATAAATAATTAAAGAGGTAGGCCATCACAATAATAAAAATGTAATAAATCAATATAAAATGTATGATATCATTGATCAAATGAAAAATAACCATGCTAAACTTTAAATTTTAGAGTTAATAAAGAGTTCATCAGCTAAATATAGAAGAATAAAGTAACTCATGACTCTATTTAGTTAACACATTTGATCATTCAACACAATTAATAGTCCATTGCTCAAAGTACCATATGATAAACATTTAGTTCTCATTAAGTGCTCATGGATTAAAAGACAAAAATGCTCTATATCCCTTTTAAAGTTCACCCACACCCAAAATAATATATCCATCTATCTATCCTTCTTGAATACTTACAACAGGGGGTTTTATACTTATTTTCACCTATTCAAGTGTCAACTTTCCAACTTAATATGAACAAATGACACATGGACTCCCAATAGGCTGAGAGTCATGGATCTTAAAACTAATTGATCCTATAGAATAGGGCTTTCACACCCCTAGATGCTTTCTCTATGTAATATATTCATGTCCAAGTGTTTTGTTCCTCATAGGATGGTACAAGGTCTCTGAGTAGTGGGGTCAAAGTGTCCTACTAGATTTATTCTTTCTAACTACTCCCACATTCCTTGTGATCCACTTCCTTCATGCTCCCATAGACTTCTACTTCTTATTCCAGGTCATCTATTCTTGAGTTCCTCATGCCACTTTTTTTTCTTTATTGGGTCCTCTCATGCTGGGTCTTCTATGCCATTGTCCTTCTACATCCTTCAACTCTTTAGCTGCTAGTCTCATGCCATGGTCCTCTCGTGCCATGGTTCTCTTGTGTCATGGTTCTTGCATACTATGCCAGTACTTGCATAAAAATGGATAATGGTCTCTCTATGCTACTCACCGAAATTGGAACAAATACTTGGTCAAAATTGAGGGGCCAACATGCATGCTAAAGATCAAGGACATAATATAAAATTACTTCTCAATAAGATCATTCTAAGTGAATAGGAGCTCAAAAACATTCATGTCCATTAACTAAAGTTTTCCAAGTTGATTGTAATGAATGATTTATGGGAAAATATAGAAATAAACAAAATTCTAAAAATAATAGATCAAAAATAAAATTATAAATTGCTTTTAGATATGAATGTTACAAGTGGACAAAAGTGTAGTAACATTTACGTCCAGTAATAACACATTATTTTAGTTGATTATTATGAAAGTATTGTGCCTCATATCCCTGTGTCTCTTGAATAATATGAGATATATTAATTTAGATTATGTCAATCAAAATTATTTTCTTCTCTTCTTTTGCTTTTGAATCCTTATGGTTAGTTTGAAAAATTAAAAACCTTCTAGAAATAAAGGAGCGTAATAGGCTAAGCTCACCTCAATAAACCCCTTGATGATTGAAAATTTCCTACACACACACACACACACACACACACACACACACACACACACACACACACACACACACACACACACACACACACATTATACATGGAGGGAAATAAATCCCATGTGGTTCTTCTATATAGAGTGATTGTATAATTGTGATCCTCAACTATGTGTATGTGACTAAAAAAATGGGTTTGATACTTGATAATGATAGTTAATGACTTACTTTGAGATGCTTTAGAAACGGATCATGGTTATTCCTTGTGAATTATCTTGATTTTAGAAAGAATATGGAATACTTTCTTAATGTACAATATTGTGTAAATTAGAAACAAACTGATAGCAAGTGGTGATAATGAAATAATTTTGATGTGTATTTATAGGTGAATATTTTGACTATTACCTTTATAGGAGGAAGAATTGAACATGAGTATGTAAAACACACTTTTTTCCTTGAGAGGATACTGTAATTGTGTAGGGCACTCAAATTTAGTACACCCCCAAAAAATACATTTAGTCATTTATCTATTTTAATAATGTTTAAAATTTTAAAATTGTAAAATTTTAAAGTGATCAAAGAAGGAGACACCCATACAAAGATGAAAACATTTTTTTAAACTTGTAACTAATAATGGAGAACAATGCCTCCTTGTTGAATAACTTGGAGAATTTAAAACCATGTAAAATTGAGAGTTCTCAAGTCCCACTTTTAAATAAATAATAAGTCCTTTGTGTTGGAAACATGCATTATTCCAACTCTCATTAATATGAATTAGTACCTAATGTACAAATTGAAAAAGATGAAAGCATGATCGATTCCCTAGAAGTGATTTTAAGTCTATTCAATGTCACTAAATTTTAATATAAATCCATTTTAATATAAGAAGGAACTACATAATGGATTTATTAGAAGTGATAATAAAGTCATTGAGTGTCACTAAACTTGAACGTACATTCCCCACAATTGATTTAAATCTTAACACAAACTAAAGAAACTTTGTGTGGAGTAAACTGAACCTATGAATAGTTATTTGAACCCTCATCAATACAAGAGGTCTAATGGATAGAGTGTTAGAATGGATATGAATAAACATTAAGAAAAAAACAATACCACATAGTTTTTGTCAACTCTGAATATTAGGAACACAATGATCAAGTCTATGCTTCTTAACTTATCTTTTCTCAAGAAAAAGATTTAGGACAATGTGCCAAACTAATTAGAAGAACATTTGAATAGTAAATCTCTAAGGACATTTAAAAAAAGCATAAATATTTCCATTAAAAAATATCTGGATGCTGAAGGTTCTAGTGGTTAGATCACCCATTCTCAACTTTCATAATCAAAACGTGGGAGATAGGCACTTCTACACAACACATCAACAAGGCAAAAAATACATAAAGTAAAATAATCAGTCCATTTTCACCACCTTCAACCCAATGCATTCTGAAAAACAAGATCTCCCAAAAAATATGGATGTTAAAATTCATAGCAAAAGAAAAGTCAATCATCAAAGGAGAAGCCTTGGACAAAATCTTAAATATGTTAAGATTAAGGAGTTGTATAGTTCAATACTTTCCTTATTGGCACAATTTTGGAGATAATAGTGTAATTTTTAATTTTTTTATTTTTAAGGTGAGGGATTCACCTATCAAAAAAAAATATTAATAAAAAATTGCACACTATGAAAAACTTTTTTTTTTGGGTGATAGCTTTGAATTTTTAGTTTTTCATTATTATAATTAAGGTTTAAAAGTGTAATATTTTTTTAATTTCATGATTTTATCTTATTTTTTAAATTAATTTAATTTGATGTTCCATAAGAATATGATGATGTAATTACAATTCCTAACTTTATTTTATCGTTTACAAGTAGATGTATCAAATTTAAAGTGGGTGGCCCCTAATAATATAATAAAATATAACTATAATTAATTTATTATAATAATAATAATAATAATAATAATAATAATAATAATAATAATAATAATAATAATAATAATTTAATAATAATAATAATAATAATAATAATAATAATAATAATAATAATAATAATAATAATTTATAAATAAGAAGATGGTTATTTTATAATATGATAATAAATATATTTATTTTATAAAATATTAACCTAAATTTTAAGTTCATATATTTTTAAGATTTAAATTAATTAATTAAAAGATTAATTTATTTACATGTTATTTAATTTTTTTTATTGTAATATAAATGTTAATATTTAGTTTTAATTAAAATTTATTTATTTTTATTATATTTTTGTGAACTCTTACTCTTTCCTTCCTGTTTTAATGTTAAATTTTGTTTAATATTTTTATAAATTATATGAAGTTGTCGAGACTAAGCATTGAGCATTCCCTTTTATGGTTTCAAAACCCTGAATTTGTTATAATTAAATCTATTTTTTATTGCATTAATTTTATTCCATTCTATTGAATCTAATAACCCTATTTTGATTTTGATCCTAACTTTCATATAATTTCAAATTTTGATTTTTTTGATCCCAATCCCCATATCCTTTAAAATTTTAATGATATTATTACAAGTGTACTTGTGAGGGAACTTTTAAGATGAGTTTTTTTCAATACTTATGAATTATTCTTTGAATGTCATATAAATATTATTAAAATATTTATAAATAATAATTATAATGATTGTGATAGTGTGGATTATGTTGTAACCCCTATTTTTATTTTGTTCTCAAAAAATATGTATAAAGGGATCCATGAAAGCATATTTATAAAATACATGTTTAAGTGATATTATACATACTTAGGTATGGTCCTATATTTGTGATTTACTTCAAATATTTACATGAACAAGTGATTATAGACATAAAAATTATATTTCTAACCCCTCTTTTTCATGCAAACAAGAATGAGGGGTAAAGTGAATAGTCTTCTTACTCATTAGTGGGTGTTACACTCAGTCACTCCAAAAAACACAAATACAAATAAAATATTCTAATATACAAAGTACAATTATATTTTTATAGATGTTTAACAATGATACAAAGATTCATATAAACATAGACACTTACTCCTTCTACATCTTATGAAGAATAAAAACACTTTATCTCATTACTAGATTATGTTAGCATACATATTGAACTAAACTATTTTAGGCCCTTGGATATGTTATATTTTTCTATCTTTTTTTCTAAGTTAAACTTAGAATCTCTCTACTCTCATGTTCTCTATAGTTTAAAACATCCTTTTCCAAATTTTTTGAATGATCTAATTAACTTCAATCTCATCTACAAAACTGATTTGAATCTTTAATGACATGAAGTTGACATATTTCAACCCTCTTCAATCTTGTTCTATGTTAGAAAATGGTCTTAATAACAATAGTTATTCTCCTCATTCATCATGCATAATCAATGACACTAGTTATTGTATATTGGTGGTTATGTAAACACTAGTTAATACATACTAGTAGTTTCCAAATCATTATGTTTAAATTATGCAAAAAATTTGTCACCATCCCAATAAAATATTAATCCAACTAATGTAATATGACCAAAACCATCCTTCCATGACTTTCCCATCTTTTTAGACTCTTGATTATGTTTTCTTTGGCTTGTTTATGATCTTTCCCCATGCACAAAATTTTGTCAAATATTATGAAAAATTGAAAACCCAAAACAAATATGCAAAAGTGTACATAAAAACTCAAAACCAATTTTTTTTGTATGATTCAATATTATTTATGAAATTAGATTCTCCTAGATTATAAACCTAAGATAAATGAAAATCTTCATGATATCTTACTCATAAAACATTTTTAAAATCCTCAATAGTTGTTTCATGTTTGGAATATTTAGATACACTCATCCAAGTTACATATTCAATACTTTATTCTTCTACTTAACCAAGTACTACATGTACTCTCCATCTCTTTTATTCTTATTGATTATTAAATCCAATATTACATATAATTCCATTATTGTTTTAACAATGTTTCTTTTCTTCCAATCCAAAATTTATCATTCACCACTACCTTATCCCTTAAACTAATTGAACAAATCTTATACAATAAAAAAATGTGATCTATCCACAATATAATATCTTAATCTCATATGTATTCATTGAGAATATTCTCAAAAATATAGAAGGTTAAATTATTCTTCCACTTGAGCATGATATATTTTCTACTGGGAAACTCTCCTTATTTAAACACTCCAAAACCAAGTCACTAAATTGAAAATAATGTTGTCTTCTTTTCTGATCAGCGTGATTTTTTTTATTTCATACTACTCTATGTAGACACCTAATTTTGGTATAAGATAAACTTTTATTAGGTGTTTTCAATATTTTTTTCAACTTGAACCATGTGAACATATTTGTCTATTTTTTGGTATACTTTCCTCTTATTTTGGGTCTCATATCATCATCCACTAACATAGATATTTCTAACCAAATAATGTTTCTTTTTGAGTAATGATAATATATCTATTCAATATAAAATTTCTGAAAATGCACCTAAATATTATTTATTTTCCATTATATGACCCCAATTGTACTTTGAAAGTTGAAAACATTGTTTCTAAGTCTTTTCCTAATTTATAGCCCGAATATATGACTACCCCTAAATTTTAGGTCATTTTTTTGCTTTATTATATTTTTTTGCTATATTTTAAAGTCAAAGCATGTTTCATTCCCTTGAGAAGACAATGTATACAACTTTACCCTTAGTCATTTGAGTATTTATTCTTCTTATCGAATCCTCATTTAGGTTGATTATTTCATGGTTATTATCAAGAGGTCATCATGACTTATCAATGATTGTGTGTATTGATTAAATTATTTTATCATTGATTTAGTTCCAAGGTCCTATATCAAAATAAATTCATAGTAGGTGTTTTACCCTATTTTTTTAATATATAAAAATGAATGTTGTATGATTATAAGTGTGAAATTAAATAGATATAAAAAAACCTAAATATGTACAATAATAAAAGATTATGATTTTAAAAATTGATAAATATGGAGTATCTCAATTTTTAAAAAATAAGACAAGATACACTTACCTCATGCACAATTTTATGTTGACTATTTTAGATATATGAAAGTGGAAATCTTCAAAATATGTTAGCTACACATGTCTAGTATTAAGAATAAAATTGCAAACTAATTCTGTGCAGGATCACTGTAAGTGGATAAGAATGTGGCAACGTTCATGTTCGTTGACCTTGGTTTCATCTCAATTTACTATAATAATTTCTTAATATGAAAACATATAAATAAATATAACTTTGATGAAGATAAATTAGAAATAGGATCAGAGAGTGTTTCTAGATAGGACAATTGTAGGACAATTTTAAGTGGTCAGATGCATGAGATCATTCAAGTCCATTGATCATGGATTTATCCTGATTTATAATCATGAAAAATTAATTATTTTGGATTTTTCACAAGTGTCTACTAAACAATATGAGATATCAAAGTTTATATAATGTATAGATACATACAACATTAAAAACATAGATCCATCACAAGAATGGCCACTCACAATGAGATCTTGATATTTAGGAATAGTTTAGAAATTTTTTCAAATATGTGTAGTTTTCAATCCAATAATAAGAGGGTTATTGTTAACTATAAAAAATATTTCAAAAGCCTTGAACATTAGTCATTGTAAAAATAGAAAAAATACAAATATTTCAGCCATTGAATCCAAATATTATATCCTAAGTAAAATTCAATCTTTTAGGAGAAAGGATTACCCTACCTTTTAGATAAAGTTGGTGTGTGTGAGACTTGATACACTATTATTGCAAATAGGAGACAATAAAATCCAACAATTGTGACTCATTGAATATGCTAAAGGAGTTAATCCTAAAAATCTACACCAATGTATCTAGCAATATTTTTCACTACAACCAATAACCAATAGTATCATTACTCTTGAAAATGGTAGCATAAGTGTTTTTCAAAAATTATAATGTAATTAACCTATTTTCCATGTAGCAGGTTTTGATTGAAAAAATAAGAAAAAGATAACTTCATTAATTATAAATAAGTTTGCATGGTTAAGAAATTATTTTTTAATTAATAGAAGGAAAAAGAAATATTATTTTTTATCCAACTATGTCCCAAGATTTACATTTGTAAAATTCCAAACTATGATTAAATGATGAAAAGTCATTAATAATAAACATGAAACCTATATAACATGCCTTCAAAAGAATAGTAAATTAAACTATCATGAAAATCATTGCACTTGTGAAATCCACCATAAAAATTGGATTTTGGGGGAAGATGATGAGAATTATAAGACATGGCCCATTTCAAGAGGCACCATTTCTTGCATGCATTGTTTGGTTTTGTTCAAGAAGTATTCAACTAAAAACATAGGTATTATGTGCGTTCATACTATTCAAAATGTTGACAAAGATAACTGTATTCATTAGGAATGTTTGTTGAATTAAAAAAGTTCAATTTGCATGTTTAAATTACAAATATAATTGGATTAAAATCAACTTAAACATCGCATGGTGATGAAAAGGAAATAAATTAATAGAGTATAACTTTATTAATCTTATATATATAAAAACTAAGGAAATGGATGAAAAAATTATGGATGAGAAGGTATATAGTGAAGACTCATTTAATTCATTCCATAATTAAATACCTCTTGATCTTACTGCTCACAATCTTCTTTTTTATCTCCTATATTTTTATGTGGATTTGTAATTTTAATATAAAAAATAAAAGGTATCTTTTTGTCCTCCTCCTCATGTCAAAGGCCAAGATGTACACATCAAGATGCCACCACTCCAAGTTCAGGGATCTGTGACGGCGGTGGAGGCAACAAGAGAAGGGGTGGAGAGCTAGGGGTGACATACAAGAGCTTGATTTGAAAGTCTTAATGTAGAGAATTTGATGGTGAAGTTTTGCATCTCATTTGTATATTGAATTCAATTTATTTCATAATCAAGGTCAAATATAACTAGAAAATGAACATACAATTCTTTTGCACACTTTTTGAGTTGTAATAGGAAATTTTAAGAAAATTATATTTCTTCCACTTTATGTCAGCGAATACATTTTTCTCCATTTAAATCTCTAAATTTAAAATATTTTAAAACTTTTATGGGGGAGAAATGATATAATCACATTTTTCATTAATGTTTTGCATCATTGTTCAAGATATTTAAAAATCACTAAATTTTAATGTGACACATTTTATAATGTATTGGAAAATTAAATTTTGAATGAAAATTAATATTTTAATTAAATTATTTATATTGATAGTACTTTAATAAATGAATAAAATTAAATTTTATTATATAAAAAAATAATTTATTAATTTTAATATTTGTAAAATAGATAATAAATATTACTTTAAAAAAATATTTAAATTATGATTATTATTTTCAAAATATTCAATACAAAATAAATTACTCATAGAATTAAATATTTAATTTTAACATTTTAATATTCAAGATCATCGAATCATTTATTTAAAACTTATTTATTATTGATACATTTAATTGTAAGATGAATGAGTTCTTATACATTCTAGAATACAAAAAGAATTTGAGTCCTCAAATCTCCATTAAATTTGATCTGTGAATTTTATATCCCCACAATAAATAATATTCTATGATATTGATTGATAAAAATAAAATTAAATATATTTATCTCATTAATAAAAAAATTAAAATTACATAGATTCTTTATTTATTTGATTTTATAAACTTTAATTTAATTGATTATAATATAAAATAAACCTAATAAATTTATATTAAAACCATTATATAACCATTTAATTATAACTCCTTTAACTTTATATAAAAAATTTAAAACTCCTTTAATCTTCAATTTTAATCCATGTTGGATATGAATGTTTAAAGAAAAAAAGGTTTACCGATTGAACGAGTCAAACGTTTTTATAGCTATAAAGTATTCATCAAAAAAATATCAAATGCTAACCATAGATATATTTACGCTCGCCCTAAAATTTAACCTTCCAAATCTTTTATTTGACAACAGCAACAAAATTATTTATGGTCACTCTAAAACATTTTCGTCCTTTTATTCTGGTTTGTCCCAAAATATGTACAACTAACCTTAGTAAAATAAAAGAGAGGTCGTGCAAACCCACCTATTTTATCTTTTTATAGGGTTGCTAAAACACCAACAATAAATTACAACTTGAAATGGTTCAAAAATGTTTTGAGCATTTAGTATTACTTGAGAAAAATATTTAAAGTTTTTGCACTAATTGGAAAAATACATTATCAATTTGCACAAGTTGAAAAAATTGCAAAGATAATTTGCAGAATAACAACATACATTTACAAGGGAAAATAGAGTGTAACAGTACAAATTAGGTGCAAAGAAACATGAGAAGAAAAAGTAGAAATGCTAAAAACTGTTGGGAATTTAAGGAGCCAATACAAAGAATTTAACATATGTAAAGGAACAATTGATGTTGCAAAACACAAGAGCACAGGGAATAATTTAATCACAATAATAATAATCTACTCTATATTATTTCATATTATCTAAATAAATAATCATTCGGGACACATTATAATTTAATCACAATAATAATAATCTTTGTGATAATGAGTTCGGTCCCCTTTATGGGGTGCTGACTTGACTCCATTCTAAGAGACCGCAGGAAATATTGTACGGCTTTTAAAATAAACATTGGTGGCGGTTAAGGAATAAAACAAAGGTGAGGTGATGTTGTGACGAGTTATCCTTGTAAAGATCGGGAGAAAGGTTTCAAAAGTTGAGTATGTTTTAATTATTAAAGAGTTATTACTAAAATGTCATTTATTAATAGAGTACATTGGTATGGATATATAGTATTTTGTATTAAATGTTGAGAATATAATATCTAATATTTGTCTAACATTTATTTACTAATAGTTTAAAGTAATTAATCATATTACAATATGTAATATTTAATTATTGGTATTATAAAGGTTACGTTTTGATCATAGATTTAAAACTGTATATAATGATTTATCATGATAAAAATGATTATAAGGTAAAATATCTAATCACCTAAACTTTCAAACTTTAATCATAAGTATTTAAGATGACATATTACAATATGTAATTTTTTAAAGGTTTAATATGATACCGGGATAAATCTACATTGTCACATTTTTTTCATTTGAGGTGTCATTTATTATAGTTGTGTTTTGCATGTTATCTATCAATAAATTTCAGCATAGCCACCGAACACCTCTTCACACATTCTTGCTTAAAGGGATTAAATTTGACACTTGGCCCTCCATGTCATGAATCTAATATAATTATATAACCTTTTTGGTAATGTAGATTTGTGGCTTTGATTAAAATTTTTTCACTGAAATAAAAATTTGGAAATAGCCATTTGTAGTGTCCCAGGCATGATCATACTAAATATATTTCCCCATGCAATACATTCATTTTTTTGGGTATAATGTATTAGGTATAAGTTGAAATTATAGGTTGATTGTCAAAAATAATAAAGGATTATTAAAAATAAATATACTATTCTTTGTATATTAATATATGAAGAACAATGTTTTAAGAAAATTACATGATAATAATTTCAACCATCGAATTTAGTCCATGCATGTGGTTCATGAGGAGGGCATGGATAATTAATTTTTTTGATAAATATGCATTTTTCAAGATATTTTTAATAATATTTGAATGCTAAAATGGAGTTGGAAAGATGTGCTAAGAAGTAAGGATTTAAATATAGAGGAAGTAGAAGTGATTCAAACAATTATCAACATGGTGCAAGTAAGGTTTTAAATATAGAGGAAGTAGAAGTGATTCAAACAATTATCAACATGGTGCAAGAACATAACATGATAAGATGGAAGGCAAGCAATGTGCCCCTAATGTATATGTCACTTTGAGTCATAGCAATGTAGTCTAAATATGTAGAATACGTAAAAATGTACATGATCCTCAAATGGGGAAGAGGCTGAATGTGCTAATGTAAAAAATAATAATATGAGATCATGTGTCATAGATTGTAAAATATGCAATAGTAAGTAAGCAGAGTACCATAGAGATAAGTGATTTAGATTGTTAAAATTGATTTGTAAATTAAGATGGCAAGTACCCAAGATGAAAATTAAAACCAAGGAGCTAGAAGAATAGTTAGATAAGGGATAGAACAATTGAAAAGTAAGAAAAAAAGTTATTTATAAGGAAAGTGCAAGTAGTTAATCAATTACATGATTAGGAGAGAGATCCATAGAATTATCATATAAAGGGCATAATTAATACATAATATCACTATATAATTACCATATCAAATACCCTGCATGTTAGTCATATGAGAGTTTTTTGGTAGAGTATACCTTTCTTTGTGTTCATGTGTTGTGAATATGCCCTCCTTTTAAACTATGACCATTGCACCATCATGATGAATTGTGAGAGAATCATAATTAGTATTCATAGTAGCTTCCATTGATATTTACCATGATATTATAAGAATTAAATTATGTTACTCCAAGGTATGATCAATGTAAAATAACGATATACATGATTTAGGACTAACAGTGATTGTGAATGTGATATACCCAATGCAATTATTTGGTAATGTAGCTTGGTTAGGATGATGTGTATCATATTAAAAAGAGAGAATAAGAGATAGGATGTATATATTATCTTCGTGCAAGTGCGTAAGTGTGATATTAGTACATTGTTTTCCTTCTATAAGTGGTTTTATAATGAAAGGCTCAAAATAAGATTAATGATGCTTTGGTATGGGCTTTGGAACCATAAATTTAGGAGAAAAATTGGGCACTGATAATTTGTTAGAATGATTTTTTTTAGATCTCATCTTTTGAACATGCTTTGAGTTGGCTTTGGAAATTATATTTCTACATGTGAATTAATGGGAGTATTTGAGTGTGCCCTTTGTATCTTGTCTATAGTAAATGTGATTATTTCATCAAGAACATTGAGGTCTGAAAGTGATAAAAAGTATTTAAACTAATTTACGTATCTTGTGGATCCCTTTACGTAGAAATGGGTGTTTTGTCCTTACTTTGTATGGAATACATATATTGACATTCACCCACTCAAATAAATGTAAATAAAGAATGATATAAGTGTATATCTTCATCGATGGGATTGAAGTTTTGATTTACCAATTGTTCATACATAATTTCCTATGTATTCTCATCATTATGCATGTAATTTATTAATTGATTAATAATGGTAGTCTGTGAATAGGCTCTTTTGCAATTGGTGTTTTTTTTTTCCTTTTCTTGGATAGATTCTTTTTATTTATGTGGAAAATTTCATTTTCAGAATAATTTCCTTAATAGGTTCTTCCATTTATTGACGAATTCTTACTTGTAACATATCTTATTTGATATGCCATTTATTTTGCTTAAGACTTTGTACTTATGGCATAACCTCCTTGATAGATGTTTTTATTTTCTTAGGGTTTTAGAGACTTGATGAGGTGTTATTTATATTTATTTATTCACCCACTTTGTAAGTATGCATTTGTTCTATTATAATTAGTTGATGAGGTGGTATTATATACATTTTATTTAATTATGATTGTGTCATTTTGTAATAGCAAAAATGTACATCATCATCTAGAATTATATATTTGTGTATACCATATTTAAAGTTGATGCATATATGAAATGTATAAGGTATATCTTAAATTTAGTGAATGTAAAGATGACCCAAGAGTAAATTATATTTTAACTACTCAAAGATAATTTAAAAAGTATTGGAGAGTGTTTTTAGGCCCAATAATGAATCCATTATAATCGTGCCCAATATTATTTTTGGAATATTATTAAAGCCCTATGTAGGTTATTTGTAATTTTTAAGATCTTATTTATTGAAGCCCAATTTATGCATGAAGTTATAACTATAAATATTTATTCCATAACCATTGTCAATAAAAGCACATTTAACTAGTTATCCATATGTTTATATTTGAATAAATAATGAAATATTATGCTTAATGCTATTGTTGGTAGGTACATATTATTTATCAAAATTAAAAATACGATAAGTATCCTTGAAAGTATTAATAATAGAGGCAAATGTTTTTGGTTGTATATCCATAGGAAGAGTTGTATCCCATAATGGTACATATTATATATCTTTGTAAGTTGGTGTTTTTATTAAAAGTCTAGAGTATAGATTTTGGTAGGGTTATTTCATAATTGGGAAATGATATCATATCATTTGGGTTGAGAAACTTATCTTAAAGGAGGTGGTGGAAGAGGAACATTATGATTAGTAGGAGTTGAATGGGGAGGTAAAGGTGGCCTTCCCATTCTCATTTTGTTAACATGAACATGAGAATATATAATAAGCCTTGGATGAGAAATGGGAGTAGGTTGATGAATAAAAAGAGGCTTGCAGGTGAGGAGGGAGGAATAAAAGAGGTTTTTTTACAAGATATTTGGCATCTAGTTATAATAGAAAGTAACTTGGATTGGATATTATAAAAATAAAGTATTAACACTTTGATTTTGATTAAAAGGTTTCATACATGCTTGTTCAATGTCATAATAATGTGAAGTACCACATAGTGGAGATCGTTATAAAATATGTTTTTGAATGTTATCAAACTTTAGGCATGTATAAATGATATGAATAACATATTGGAAAGTAAGAGAATATATAACAAGAAAATTCATAATCCTATGTAATATTTGAGAGAGACATTCATTAAACCCATTATAAACATAATGCAAATGTGAATAAAATAATGTTAGAATATAATTTAAGCATTGCTAGTGACTATGGATATGATATAATGTGAATCAAACAAGGTATGAGGGTGATTTAAGAAAGTGTTTGAATGATTTATATGCTCTCAAATATACTTTCTCATTTTTTGATTAGTGTTAGACCAATATTTTAGAACACTGAATATAGAGGTAGAATCATGTTTCAATCCCACTAACCTTAGTTTCAAGGGTATGAGGAGAGTAACTTCCCTTGGAAATATGTTACTCTTAGGTGCACAATAAATCCAATGAATAAAATAGGCATCCTATTAGTATAAACAAGAGATCTTAGGCATTTCTGATGTACTGTGAGGTACATAGAAACTAAACTATGTTTACAATTTTACTATGTATATGAGTATTAGGGTAAACCCCACACACCATAGTTTCTATAAATAAATACCGTGTTTTCATTCATGAAATTTAGTTAGTAGTTTGAGAACTAACACAATAGAGTTTCCAAAAAAACAAAATCAAATTAAAAATAAAGTGAACAAAAAATGAAAAGAAATGTTTTATAAAATAAATCATATTTCAACTTGAGGTCAAAAGAAATATCTTTTTTGTTAGAATGATCCAAGGTGATAAGATAATTTATTCAGAGTTGGATTTAATCTAAGGTCAATGGAATCTAATATTTTTATGTCAAATTTTACTAAATTATAAATGTTGTGTTCTTTTATTATTAGGAATTTATAAGCAATCAAAAGAAATCTTATCCAAAAAGTTAATGAAAAATAAAATGGAATTCTCCAAAAATATTGAGTTTGCCATATTGTTTAGCCCTTTGAATTTAAGTTATCTTAAACTAATGTAATTAATTTATTGAAATAAAATTATGATATGTACTGATTTGATACTAAAATATAGTCAAAGACAATAAACTATATAATTTCCAAAACTAAAAAACTAGCTAAAAATAGTAAAAAGGCCTAAAAATGTGCAAACTTGCATAAAACTAAATAGATTTGAATTTTTAGGCTAAATGTAAGAACAATAATATATGAAACATAATGAAAACACAATCATGTTATAAAATAGTATTTTTAGTCTATTGGGACAAGTCTACAAGAGGTAGACAAGTGTACACTATGACCTTGTTTATTGATTGTGGCCACATCCTGGTTGACTGTATTATTGATTTATCGATCTAGACCTTTGTATTTGTCTTTGTAAAATCCGTATAAATGAGAAACCACTATTTATTCACATGAAAAATATAATAATTAGATAACAAAAGGGGATAAAAATAGATTAGTATAACCAATTAAGCCTTAGAAACCTCTTATAATAGAGCATTGCCTACATATACCAAGTGGGATTTATAATGATGTAGATCTCCCTCATAGAGTGATTGTGCAATCCATGATTATATAAATAAAATTAATTTATACATATGAGTAATTGAAATTCTTAAAAATAGATAACCTTGATCTAAAATAAAGAATATTTAGTTTTGGCTATTCATTGTTTGAATGCTGGAGATTTGAAATAGGAAGAAATAGTATTATTTTTATCAGTGTGCATGGAACAATGAGTATCCATTATGATATTTTATAGGATATTTTGAATAATTTTTTTTATTTAATAAATGAGTGGGAGAACCACTGCTGAACATATCAATTCAAAAAAGTGATAGTTGGTGAGTAGGAGACAAGGCCACATTATGGGACAAGGTCATAGTGTGGCCATACTAGCTAGTATGGACTTGTCCTAGAAGACCATAAGCTATTAGGATAGGTTTGATAAGATCCTATAGAATAAATAGGGATAATGTAGTTGAAATAGGGATGTTGGTATGATACTTCAATGCATACAAGATAGTGAATTATTTCTTATCTACTCTGCATTAGTAAAATGGAGAAAAGACCAAGTAAGGGTAAAGATGCCAAGGATAAACATTTTCAAGAACTTAATGGTTAATTTTATGTTTCTACACAAATTTAACCTAAGTTAATTTTCTACTTCCACAACCTCCTTTAAATTTTCTATTGCTTACCTCTTTTTATTTTGTGAGAGAAATTTTACTCTTATTCTTATCATAATTCCATAAGAACCTTTTCATAATAGAATTGAGTTTGTTTTCGACTCTTATTTTTTGATTTAATAATGGACATATGTAAATTGAAAATTTAGAGGACAACCTGAATAAGTTAAATTTCTCCTAGTTAAGAGATTCATTTCCCTTTCTAAGAGGGGAGCCTCTTTTTAAATTTAGAAATAACATCCTCTAAGAAATATGTTTTAGAAAATTTTAAAAAAATTGGATTCCATAAATATTTATTACTAAGAGAATTGATTGGGCAACCTAAGATACTACATATGTGAGATTTACTAATAATTAATGTGTTGAGGAAGAATATGTCATAAATTGTAAAATTAGGACTTTGACAAAAGCCTCTTGTATAAACCAATTATTCTTTTAAAATTATTAGCATCATATATCATTTTGAGTTTCAACAAAATAGTTCCATCAATAAATACTCTTGAAATGTCCAAAACATTGTTCTGAGGCATTTTTTAATTCATAGTCAACCTTTGACTATCCCTTAAATTGTAGGTCCTCTATGCCTTTATATATATATATATATATATATATATATATATATATATATATATATATATATATATATATATAATAGTTTACCCATGTTTTGTTCCCTTGAGTAGCCTATACATACAAATTTATACTTAATCTTTTAATTATCTATTCTTCTCATCCAAGCTTCTTGCGAATTGAGTCTTTCATGCCTATTTTATCAAGTAAGAGGTCATCACATCTTATTATAGAGTATGTGCATTGATTAAATTATGTCATCATGCATATATCCACAAGATCTTGTATTAAAAAAGGTATAGTGTGAGCATGTAGTTGTATTTCATTATCTAGGAGAGAATATGAATCTCTTTCCATCACTTGGTTTAGTATTACACTCATATGTACAATAGAATTATATTATCTTTAATTCCAAGTATGTAGAATATGTAGCTACAAACTCATAGGATGTTGCATGAGTCAAATAACTTGAACACACACTTTTTTATTAAATAATTGTTGAGGATTGGGACAAAGACCAAAGGAGAACCTAAATAATCAAATCTAAATATCAATTTTTATAACTAAAGGCACATTTTATTTAATCATCAATTTTCAAAGTGACAAAAAATTAAAATTCAAAATTAATAAATGTACACAATCATCGAAAAAGGTACAAAAATGACATGAATATAGGTGGATAATTAAAATCCTATCATTTCTCTTTAGTACATAATCAATGCTTCATTCATTATTTCCTAGTGAAAATTCATTGTTATATTTGCATCGTGGTAGAATAATTAACTCCAAATTCATAGTTCATTATAAAAATTACATAACTCTACCCAAATGTGTCAAATCATTTAATATTAATTTACCTCCATTGTTAGTTCTTTCTTGTTCATGATAACATTGCCCCCATTATTACATTATTTTTGCAAACATCATATTCCTGATAGTTGACCCCCCTTATTTCAAACACTGTAAAATGATTTACACTCTCTGCGTAGCCTACTCACTTTTTTAGGTGGCATGCCATCTTCATGCCTTCAAGGTCTTGATGTCACCTTGGATTTTCCTTGTAGGATTACCAAAAGCTTGGAAGTGATAGGAGTACATCTCTCTGCTGAACACCTTCGGTGGTTTTTTGGATTACCACAAACCCATATAGTTTTCTATTGCAAGTTGACCATGAACTTGAAGGTGACATGAGGTCTCAACTATTTTATAGTCTTTGGTGGTTTCTCAAATTTCGAAAAACCTTTTTCCAAGAACCAAGCACTACTTTAGTACTTTTTCTCTCCACAATGTTCTTCATCAGGAGGTACCAAATTGGAAAACAATGCTAAGTGTTTTATTGAAAATCATACTACACAATAAAACCATACCATGCATAGGATAAAACAAATACACTAAAAAGTGTCACCATAGCAATGATGCGACCCCATCATAGGCAATTTATGAGAGGATGCCAATTGTCCTCCATCCTCTGCATATCCTCTAGCCTTTAGTAGTTGCTATTTACTTCACTGATGTTTTGATGAAGCTCAAAAAAATTCTAAGATGTTGGGTACTCTCGATAATGCATTCGTACAACATAAGAATAGACTTTGATGACTAAACGACTCTTAACATTCGACTTGACTCCTTTAAACTAAAATCATACAATGGAGACCTTAATACATAATAGTCAGGGTCTACCTATCATAAAAATGACAGTTAAACATCTATTTAAAACGACAACGATTCAAGATATTTTCACTTGTTTTTATGACTTCAACTTTATGACTGACGACGTTTATAACAAAATCACATAAAAGACAAAGGCGATAACCTATTTAATAGGACCTCTAATTACTATTACTAACATATTTAACAAATACCATACAAAACAATGGACATGAAGATTACTATTTCTATTCCTTGGCCAAAGACATTATTAATGATGACTTGATTAAAATAATTAAAAGTACTATCGACTAAGCAAATTATGACGGTGACAAAATGGCAGAAATACATAGGAAATATTTATAATGACCTTTTTGAAATAACTATTGGCCGAACAAAATGGAGAACGTAGGATGCAGTTCCAGTTCTGATGGCATGGACATCGTTTGTAAATCAGATCTCTAATGCATGTAGGCTGTGTAGAGAGGAAAAATACGAGCTTATGGAAAGATTGGCGGGAGAAATATCTGGTGATCTTGAGTGTATATAGTCATCAAATCAAACATTCATGATCTATACGGCGATCACAAACAGGTAGCCGAGTTGAGTCTCTAACTAGATTATTAGTCTCATATTCTTATGCCGTGAGCAGTGTAATGTATCGATGCAATCATCGATTCAATGCAATGATATCCTTCTTTTATATTTTAAACCACTCTCAATAACTAAATTTTTTATTTATTCAAACCGACGATGGTGAGACTGCAGATACAATATATCAGCAAGCTCGAAGATGGTAGATTTGTCAGAAGCACACAAACAAATCACGTTATCACAAATTATTAAGCCACTGTAGAATCGTGGATGTCAAGATATGAGCCAATGAATTTATTGAGAGCTTGAACCCGGTAAAATGAATGACGGTATATAACAGGTGGGGAATCACATGGTAGAACGTAGACGCACAGTTGTCACAGGTCTATACAGAACGCAGAAGCATGAAATTCAACGCAGCTGAACAAGCAACACAGATAATCCAACTCTGATACCAAACTTGAGAGCGAAAAGAACTTCAATAGAATTAAACATGAAATCGCAATAGGATATATACATCACGAGTTACCGAAAATATGGTAACTATCCAGCGTGAAGGGAGGAACCAATTATCTAAATCAGACTTCGCATAACAGATTCCGTTCAACCTAAAAATAATGTGACACTAAATTTATATGCCATGCTAACAAGGGATAGGCCACATAATGTTAGTTTAGTAACCTAAATTTGGTCATGAATAGTTTGCCATGCCTATTTTATTATTATTTATCCTTAATTATCATGTGCACCTAATTAGCATCTTATTTCAATAATTTAACCTATCTTAAGCACAAGAAAAGAGCTAATTCCACTACAATATGATCTACTATCACCTAAATAAATTATTTTACTCATGAAAACTCCTTTATGAATCTGTGTGTAGACATAAACCAAAAAATATGTAATTTCCATAATGGTTTGGTAACACCCAACAAGATAGAAGCTCCCAAAATCCTATACTTGTTTACTAGTTATGTCCTTCCATGACAAATAATCAAAATTAAAAAAGGAAAGTATCCTTAGGGTCGGCTTAAACATTCATAAACTCCCCAACAAGACTTTTCTCTTTGTCAATAACTCTAAAATCATATTAAATTATTTGATTTTAATAATCTAGGCAATCTTATTGATATTATCACAAGAGCTTATTCATACAAGTGCAAAAAAAGATAAAAGTTTCATATTATTTTAAAATCATCTTATAAGAACTTCAGACAATCATGAGCTATGTCTGAATTCAATCTTACACAACCCTTCCCTAAGCAAGATCAAATATTCAAGCCAATTCTAGATGCATCCATATAATAAAAGTTTCATAATTGCACAAAGAACTTAAGTGGTAGAATTAAATGGAGGTTTGATTCCTCTTCAAAGTATTGGTATGTAGGCAACACTGAACATAGAGGTTGTTCAATTCTAGCACAACCAAAACCATTAATCCCATTTTACTCTTTCATATCCCTTTATATCCTTGTGGCACAAACTAGTGTTTTGAGCTTGAAGAAGACATTTTTGGGTCTTGCATGTATCACATAATAAATTTTTATTGTAAACATGCATATTTTACATTGTTGCATAGGATTGTTCCCTATTTTCAGCATTTTATAAAATGACAAAAATGTTAATGAAGGATAACAATGCCCATCACTACTAACCTTACTAGGTGCCCATGTTTGTACATAGTCCAAAGTTCATCTTCTGAGAGGATTCTAGGTTTTCATATTCATCATTGTTTCTATATTTTTTCCATCAACATAGTCAATCAAACACATAAAAAGGCTACATAATATCTCTTTTGTATAATTTAGTATTATTTGCATTAATTCTACTTCCTCACTTCTAATTTCTTGTTTTCATTTTCTTGTTTGTAAGTATATTTACAAAATCATGATTTATTCAATTTAATTTATGTAATTAAGAATTAATATTGTACTAATTGACAATTTGGATAAAATACTTTGTGAAACCACTTATTATTTGAATGTTGAAAAAACCTAGGTATTATTTAGGGTTTCAACCTTATATGATATCATTAGCTTGGAATCAAACACAACCATTATATAAAAAAATTATCACCTCATAAACTAAGTTCATTTTAATTTGAAGCAAAAGCTACATAAAGTTTCATTCATCAGAAATATGTTTTAGTGTCATGAATATTATGTAATGTGTAAATCATGATATAATCAAAATATAATTACCAATAATTAAATACATTAGTAAACCTTTTATACAATAAATTTAAGTAGTAGAGAATGGTCACATGTAAAAAATCAACATTTTCCTTTGATATTGCATGGGATTTCACCACATCCTAAAACATATAAAAATAATCAAGTCTAAATAAAGATAAAACTAGGGTTTTAAAAATTTGTGGCTTCTGTAACATCAAGGTTGGTAGGCCAAGACTATAAAAGGATTTATTAAGTTCACTAAAGACATACTAAAACTAAAATAGGGACACTATGGATCTAAAGGTATTGTCACGTGTTTTGTTTAAATATCACATACCTTCTCACCATGTATAGGTGACTATGATAAATTAAAAATGAAGGTATTTATGTCTAGAGAAATGTAAAATAATAGTTTTGCACCTTCATAGCCTTTTCAACATCAAGATCATGATTATCTAATAATATCACATGTGTGAGATAAATATATTGAAGTGATTCATAGAGTTTGCTAAAGAGACCTACATAAAAAATAGACACCATGTGAAGATGTGAGCTCATGGCCCATTCATGATTGACTCATTTTTTTGGTTATATTACATTGTATTTCACCACCTATTAGTGATAAATCAAAACATATAAAGGTATACAGGTCTAGTACTAGATACAACTAGGGTTTTATGATGTCATGGCCTCTGTGACATGAGGGCTATTAGGAAGCCAAATTACACAAAAAACAAGGTATTTAGGTGAAGATAATTATTAAATATCAATTTTGTGACTTTTTGGGATTTATAACATCAAGGATTAGATATTGTGACAGGTGTTTGGTTAATATTCTCAGTGATACTAATAATGAAAAATCATGAAAAAAAATTAGGTTCATTTTACACAATAGGTATAGTGCACTATGAATAAAGTAAATCTGATGACATCTACTAAACATGGATAAATACCATTATCACTATAACATGATTAATCCTTGAATTTTATTATTTTAATCCTTTAGATTCATATGGGTTTTTCATTACTCATCATTACATCATCACTAAGATTTGATTTACAAATGAGGTTTTAAAAACCTCATTAAGGTAACTAGTTAAAGTGTCTGATATTTATTTTTTTCGTTTCCCACATTTTAGAAAACTTTGATCTTGGTTTATTTTAACTATTTCTAGTTTGTAGTTATTATTTTTATTTTGTTAAGTGTGAGAAATATTTTATGAAGAATCAATTTCATAAATGTAAGTCATACAAATACATTTTAAAAAAAATTTGTATGAATTACATTCATAAAAATATCATGTTATCATTGAGGCACTTGCACAGTTAGGAAATCACGTGAAAAATATAGCTTTGTAAGATACACATTTCAAAGTTCATATCAATTTCCCATACCCACAACTATGACATGGAGAAAGATAATGAAAAAGGCAAACTTTTAAAATAACAGGACATTGATGTGAGAATCTTCAAGAGATCACGTGCAAGGATTAAAGAATCAGTAGAAATCTCCAATGAAAGTGTAAATTTTCAATTATAAATTAAAAATTATAATTTGATCTCTAGATCCTGATGGAAAAAAGCGGCAAAAAAATTAGTTAAAAGTGCAACATAGCAAGTTTTCTAACTTGCAAGGCGAATAAGATATTCCTAGATCTATGGATAGCTTACAAGCACTTTCTAAAGGCATCGATTTGGTATATAAAATTCCATGTGATTAAAGTAGATTTAGTGGTGGTTTGAAAACCAAGGTGAATACCATGTGGTGATACAGTCTTGTTCCACATTAAGATATTGGTATCACTACTTAGATTTCATTAATAAAAAGGGTGAGGTTGATAGAATATTATATTTTTATGAAAGGTGCTTTAAAAGTTTGAGACAAAGGTCCAATTCTAAAGGTGAATTAAAGTTTCTAGATTCACCGAAGGTAGATACTAAAAAAGTAGCACATAGGATTTTAGGATTGATGATACCTTGAATCAATCCATCTCCGATGAGTTTTTAAGGATTTAAACTAGTCAATAAGGGAAGGTTCTCTATGGATGTTTGCTTCCAATGCTGAGGTTAGTGCAGAGAGTATCAGGAAATGGATGGGTAATCTTTATAGGGTTAAAAATGTTGCCAAATTTGTAGCAATAATGGAGCAAGATTTTAGCTCTTCCACGAAAACATTACATGTCTATAATAATGAAATTAATCATATTCCATACATTTTTTAGAAATAGTAGACATTTTTAAATGGCATTGGGAAGATATATATGCCCCTGGCTGAAATGGTGGCTACCAAGTGTACATGTGATAACATACCCTCTGATTTCCAAATAAGGTATGGTGGTTAAAAGGGTGTTATATCAGTTGATCCCAACTCCTCTTACAAGTTATCTCTACACCCAAACATGATGAAATATAAGTCAAATGATACAAAATTGGATGTTTTGACTTGTTCTAAATTTTGACCTTGCTTTCTCAATAGGAAAATTATAAGCCTCTTATCTACTTTGGGGCTTGAAGATGATAATTTTTTGAAGTTGATGAAAAAAATAGTGGAGGACTTAGATCGAGTTTCGACTGACCAAATTGTGGATCTTGACATGATGCAAATTTTATCTATAGGTAAACATTACGATGCACTTAACTTATAAAGGATGCTATCATGTAGTTTATTTTATAGTTTTGAGCCATATCTTCTGATTATGCTCAATGCATTTAAATCATCAAAATTTATTGAATTAAGAAACAAGACATACATATTTATTCCCAATGGGTGATGTTTGATGGGGTGCTTAGATTAGACTAGAACATTAAATTATGGTGAAGTATTTTTTTAGTTTTCTCACATTCAAAAAAATAAACAATATCATGATCCTAGGTTTTATTATTTCATAGAACCAAGAATGGTTGTTCATATAAATTACTAAAGGTGACGGTGAAAAGAAGGGGTTTAGAATTACCACTGATCAAATGTGAAATTAAAAGACAAATCAAATATTTCAATGCCACATGTAACTTTACATTTTGAGGAATTGAAAACTACATGAAGATTTCCCATGTCCATGGAAATGTGAATGGGAAGATCAATGTGTAAAATGTAGTTCATGAATATTCAAGTTGAAATATGTAGTCCAACCTCCCAATCCCATAGGTCAGCTTAGCATAATAAAAGTTAACTCAAATAGAGGTCTTTGGGATATTTTAAGGAGGAATGCAAATTTTCATTTTTTACAAATGTGCAAATTAAAAATTACACTAAGATTTCCCAAACCCATCAATAAACATAAAGTCAACATGAGGGGATTCAAAGCAGAACTTTCAAAGCCAATTATAATTTTGCATTTTTTCAAATTTTAAATTGCACATGAATCTCCTAGGTCTGTGGGGGAACTTTTGATAGGAATTTCAGCTCCAAATTGTAAGTTAAAAAATTGCAAATTGCAAATTACACTTGAATCTCCTAGGTCCATGGGGTAACTTTAAAGGGGAGTTGCACCTCCAAATTGCAAGTTACGAAACTTTAAATTATAAATTACACTTAAAGCTCCTAGGTCTATTGGGGAAATTTTGAGGGAATTTCAACTCCAAATTACAAGTTATAAAATTACAAATTGAAAATTACACTTACAATCTCCCAAGTCCATGGGGGAACTTTTTATGGGAAATGTAACTACTAATTTCAAGTTCCAAATTGTAAATGTGATATTGACTTATGGATTCCTACCATACAAAGGGGTACAAAATTGTAAATGGGGACAAACTTCCCCATAAGGTAAAAAGTGAAAAACAATGCACTTAAGCATTATGAAATGTGGCAGCAACCTTAAAAGGTCAAAGGAAAAAAAACAAATTCTAGAAAGGCACATTGAAATTGAAAGCGAAAAGGTAAAATGAACTAAGTATTTTCATTTTTAATGTTTTGCTTGTGTTGAAAAACTCTATGGAAGGAATGTTATAAGGTTTAAAAGGCCAAGGTGGGCCATTACTAAAAAATTTATCAAATAACCATGGATCTTATGTTGCAATCTAGTGCCATCATGATAAGGCAAAGGCTATTCTCAGCTTTACACAAGAGAAAAGGAAACTATCCAATTGTTTCTATCTATGCAAATGAGTGGTTAAAATCATGGAAAAGTGGTTACATATGAAGATAGAGAGTTTGTTTTATTCCTAGGGGAATATTTTACCTCAAACTAAGATGCAACAGATTTAGAGCCAAAGAAATCAAAGGTTTGTTTGAAAACCTCATCATTACATGGATAGGCAGTTGCTTAAATGATTCCCATCTTCCAACTAAAGAAAATTGTCAAAAATTTAGGAGTTGATTACGAGGTTGCTATATTGTAAATTTTAAAACATATTCCCAGAGAAAATGGGTAAGAAATTTGTATAAAGAGAGGGCTTGTCCTCTTTTCAAAGGTTCTTTTTGGTTTCTGTTCTTTATAGGTCTTAGGCTCTTTCAAATTTTGGGATCCTTGTTGTGTGTGTATTTTATCTCTCTTGATAATGTGGTTGTAGTTATACAATGATTAGCAAGATCTAAGAGTATTATATGTGTCTCTGTTGTTCAAGACAAAACTCACCATGTTTCTCCCCATGTTAACATTCTAAAACACTGATGTATGTAATATTTGTCTACAATATAATGGAAAATAGCTATGATTTTTAGTCTTTCCTATTAATGAAATGAAATAATATGTTTTACATGATCTGCTAATTAGATATATAGTTTAATGCTTATGAATGATTATCATCTTGGGCATAGATCTAGGTTATAAACCACTTTTTGTATTGTGATTTGGAAATATGTTGTTGATAACCTCTTAAGGGTCGGTTTATGTATTTGATAGGAGAAAGTATTTGAAATTTTTATTGTAGTGTATGCTTTAGGGTTTCAAGAGTCATTTTAATATTTGCATTATATTGGCACTAATAGATGTAAATCATTCATATTAGCTTTCCTTATCTTGTATCTTAGTTTTTCTACATCTTTACAAATGAATGATGTCATGCTTATTGAAATAAATCCTATCGTTTGAAAAATGACACCACCACACCACTTTTTTATAACTAATTAACTCATCGTACCCTGTTTTACCCTTTAAATAATATACCCTATTGCATATTTTGAGTATTAGTCACCTACAAATGTGTAAATCTTACATATCTAAAATGTATCTATGTATCTAAAATGTATCTATGTTTTATGCTTCAAAGCCTAGCATTTCAATTTTTCATTTAGCATTTTGTTATTGAAAATTTATTTAGAAATAAAGGTTTCAATCACATCCCCATCTATCTCTAGTAGATTGTGTCTGGCATAGATAATTTGTTCATATTATTTGATAACCCTTCCTAGGTGGAGTGAAAAAACTTGGTTATGCCCTAGTCAAATTTGTGTTTTGTGCCAATAATCCCCATGGGGATTTAAATCTAGTATCCCTCCATGTGAAAAATATAACCCTTAGTTCATCTCAAATTGGTTTAGGTAGAGTTAGAAGTAGCAGGGAGATAACCATATCCCCAGTCAGTATCTTTTTGTCATTGTCTGCATTCAGTCCATCATAATGCCAAACTCTTCCCTGACCATAATGACATAATTTTGGGGTTTTCATCTTTGTTTCCATTTTTCTCAAAGTGTGCAAGGTTGAGTGCAAGAGGTATACAACTGGGAATAAACATGTCATTGACACTATTGATGGGGAGTAATAAGAACCTTGGCACTTATGTTGCCAGGGACTCTTACAAAGAGCTTGTTATAGTTTCAAGTTCTAACATTTCTCTACCTATCTTTGTACTTATTTTATATCTTGGTTTTCAACACTAAAAATCTCAACTAACATAATTTCTAGGGTTTAAACATATAATCTTAGCACTTATGTTATTGGGGACTCTTACAATGAGATGTACTAATTCAAGTTTTAAAGTTCTTTTCTTATCTTTGTGCTGATTTAATACTTTAGACCATCAACTACATAGTACTTTGCTACCATCATTGTTGAGGAATTGAAAGTTTTGATAAATTAACATCTTCTAAATTTATTTTAAATAATTGATTATGTGTCATATTTTCAGGTTGTTTCCACTTTCGAACATGAATTTGAAATTTTTAGTATCTTTGCTTTCATATCTCATCACTGACTTCTACAAAGTATGTTTTTAGTATGTATCACAATAAGTTTTTAACCTATTATATTCTATAATTTTACTTCTAGTGTCAAATCTAACATACTCTATCTATTTTTAAGAAATATCAGTGCCTATTTTGAAATCTCTTAGTTGTGAGTGTTCTTTTGCTTGTAAAGCTAGAAGGACTGAGATCATCCTTCCAAGGTGACTCATCAAATAAAGTTATCTCACCCTTAAGTGTTCATCAAAGAAGAAGGAGACATGTTTAGAGGTTAATTGAAGGACAAAGTGCAACATCAAAGGAGTGTTTATATTGTCAATATTCTGTTACACCTAAAATTTTATTTATTAAACTTCCTTTTATTGAAGATTATCATAGTTGTCCTGATCACTCAGAATTATATAGTCCCATTTATTACCCAACACCTTCTCAACCAATTGAATCTCCTCCTAAGTTTGATCTACCAAGACCACCTCACTCTCACCTTCGCATTCCTTTACCATTTGATCTTGAACCCACCATTGAAAAAATAATGAGGTATAGGGATCAAGATGAGAATAAACATCCGACATTCAGGATTCCAAAATTGATTCCAATTAATTTTGATGAAATGGGGGGGGTACTAGAATGAAATATTGAATGAAGTAAGGAACCACCTTCATAAATATCAAGGGAATAATGTAGTGATTGGTGATCAATATTTGATGGATTTGCACATTATAATTAAATATTATGAGGTTGAGCATGAGGATGTTTGCATTAAGCATTTGTGCACACATTAGAAAAAGATGCTTGTGAGTTTTTCAATTCTCTTCACCATAGATAAATTGATTCATGGGGAGAAATGAAGAATGTTTTCAAAATTTTGTATGGTGATAAGATTGATCCTAGGTTTATTTTGGTATAATTCAAAAACATTAAGAATAACCCTAATGAGTGTGTACAAGATTTTAATGCAACGTTCAACAAGACTCTGATGAGGCTACTAGAAAACATTAGGCCTAGTAATACAACTTTCTTGATTAGATATTATAATGCCTTTGATAGGAAGGTTGCATACTACTTAAGGGACAAGGCTCCTACAAACTTGAGACTGACATTTAATGTGCCTATCCAAATTGAAAATAATATAAAGGCTTTGGGTAAGCCCTTGAACAAGGGGGATGATGTGAAGTTGGTCAATGATAAAACAATGCAATCCACTAAGGTAGCCAAACTTTATAAAATCATGAAAACTTTGGCCTTCACTATCAAGGAGATGTCTTACAAGCTAGCTAGAGCTAAGAAGGCCTTACCTCATGGATCTCTAAGTCAGGAGAGAACTCCGAATTTGAATCAAGCACAAGGGAGGCTTGATTTCCATATTAGGGATAATTATAAGGGAAGAGGCCTATTTAAAATGATATAAATTAGAATAAAGGGGTTGGAAAGGAATTTTTTGATCTGTTGAATGCCAAAGTGAAGCTATAAATTATGACATTGACATTGATTGTTATGATAAATTCTTGGTTCCCCATCCTCCTTGTGATATTGTTGAAAATGTTGATGAATATGTAGAGGAACCTAAGTATGAGTTTGATGATGATTCTATTTTGATGATTGATTATCAAGTCTCTTGAAGTAAAATATCTACCTCCATAGAATTACTATGTGCTACTATTGTTGATCAAATTTAGATTGTAGTGCAAAAGTTATGTGTCCCAACTTATAAATTTGTTTATGATGTTAATAAGACACAAGCATATGTGTTACCCAATCATGATTTCAAATTCTTACATTTATTGATGATTAAGAAATATGATGGGGGAATTCCTTGAGCTGAGGATAGGCAACTGCTAATTAATACAATAATTTCCCAAGAAAAAGAGTATAGTTTGAGTTGTAGGAAACACAATGATTTTCCTCAAGAGACTACTCCTACACATCCAAGGGTAGGGAATGTAAGTAAAGAAGTAAAAAATATATAATAATCCATAATTCTTCCAAGATAGCACCTATTTCCCAAGTTGTTAAACAAAGAGGTGCTCCAGCCAAGAATAGAGAACCATCATTATATAGTATTCCTAAGCGTGTGAGTGATGTTAGAAATAAGCCACCCTTGAATACTACTATAAAAAATGCCAATCCATTCTAACTTATTCCACCCTTGATTTTAAGTGAGATTATATTCCAGATGAAAGAATTGTCACCCTTCTTCCTAATACTCCCTTTTCTTAGTATAATGTGTGTGATCTTGCCCAAGTATTGAGTCAATTGAAGATCACTTTGTTACTTGTTAAATTATTATGAATCCTTGAACATAGGAAGAGGGCATTTGAAAATTTAAAATTTTATGAGAGTACAACTACAAATGAGATGATTTTACCCCAAAAACTCCCATAAGATGATGAAGAATTAGATGAGGTTATTGAACCAACCCCAAAAATTTATTTTGGGACTACATTGGTAGAGAGTCAACTAAATGTGGATCCATTTTACACTACCCTAATGATTAATGGTTTGATTGTTCAAAAATACATGTTTAACTCTAGATCTTATTGAAATGTGATTCCCCTAAGCATCCTTCATGATCTCAGAGTGAAAATTATAATCACCTTTGGCAATTTCTATGCCATGGGCTCATGAGAGGTGCCAGTTGTTAGACAAGTCAAAGGATTAGTGGTTCAGTTGGTAGTTTAACTAGGTAAATTTTTTAATATGGATGTGGTAATTATAGACTACCTACCCATGTGAGGGATTTTGTTGTCATGAAAATGGGTTGTCAACATGGGTGAAAGTGTGCATATGTATTTGTCTTATGCCACCATTACTTTGGAGGGTAAGATGGTCAAACTTCAAAGAGAGCCAAAGATGTTGTATGTAGTTGAAGATCTAAAGTTAGATTTGAATGAAATCTTATACGTAGATGTGGAATTGGGTATTTAATTTGGAATGTAGACATTGTTTAATAGTCTTATATTCTTGATGCTAAGTTTGACAATGAAGGTAATGTTTAGAGAATGTGTTTTGATGGGGCTTTCTCCAATCTTGGAAATTAATCTAGGGTTTCCTTTTATGCCCCTAATGGGAAATGCTTTAAGTTTTGTTTTTAGCTATCCTTTGAGTGCATGAATGACATTGATAATAATAAGGCACTCTTACTTGGTACTCACTTGAACATGTAGACATCCAATTTCTAACACCATTTGTGTTTAAATTGTCAATCTTACTCGAATTGTACTCAAATGCACATTTTAGGCTAAAACCCATAAAAACCCCTAAATGGTTCAAACTTGTCATTTAAAAGTGTCAATTTAGGTTAAAATATCCCTAAATAGGGTAATGCATTTTATGGTCTAGCTAACTTTGATCAAATCATTTTGAGTCAAAGTGATGATTTCACCTTTTTTTTGCTTTGGATTAGTCTTTTCTTTTAATGCATTGGTACACATTATGTACCTTTGTTATTTTGTGTTGGAAACATCCTAAATGGGAATATGGTTCCAATGCATCTAATGTCACCTTATAATTATTTCCATGTCAAATTATGATTCAGTAATATGATTTTCTGACCATTTTGATTAATTAAGGGCCAATTTCCAAATAATTGCACAAATGTTGATTAACCTTATTTAAGGCTAATTAAAACAAATCAAGAGCTTAAGTTTATTTCCCATGAGAGTTGTTGAATATTTATTTTTGGAAATTGATTTCTATTAAATGTGTCATCAGGTGGCATCATTTGTTGGGAAGACATCCCTGGGCCATAAATACCACAAATATCAAGATTATGGGTCACTCATGCCTAGTTAATGCCTCCCATGTCTCTTCAATGTACCTTCTTCTAATGTCATGATGAATATAATTTTTGATTTAATTACAAATATTTAATTAATCCTCAACCACACATATTCATCTAAAGATGGATGGTTTAGGGTGATTCCATTCATTCTTGAAAATCTATAAATATAAAGGCCATGGACATCATTTTTAAGCTTGAATTGTGTAGTGTTATAATGCAAATTTATCTCTATAATCATTTGTATTGAACATTGTGTTTTGGTAGCAATCTTCATTTGATAGGCTAATTTAGTGATTTCACATCTTGAGCCTAGTTTTTAAGAAGTGTTCTTGAGACTATGGTGGAGTTTTGCCACCATTGGTGACAAAGACAAGAATGCTTGATCAGGGGATAACACATTTTTTAGCAGCTCTTGTATAATGGAATAAATTTGGGAAGGTAACTAGTATGCACTCTTTCATTTGTTTCTCCATTATTATTTTCAAATTCTCTTTAAATAGATAAGCTTGGTTAGTATTTCTCTATGCATTTATCTTAGATTTCTAGACTAATGTTTGAATAATCATGTTATGTAATTCTCTCTACATTTTGGCATACTCGGTGGGACAAAACACATCACACACATGAATAAGATCATTATGAAACTTTAAAATATTCATTTAGATTATTAAAACTCTTTGAATTTGATTTTCTAACTTTCTTTTGCCATTTTTCTTTGTCACGGGTTTACACAGTTAATTGTCGATAGTCAGTGCAACCTTTGATGGTTATTTTAAACTATTAATGATTAGGTATAACCGTTGATGGTCAAGTATAACCAACGATGGTCACTATTTCTTTTTAATAGAAATAAGAGTTAATAGGCTATTTTTAAATGTTTGGTTTAGGGTCATATGGACTTTGTTTTTCATGATTTTTTTTAAAACCACGTGTTTTCTTCTATATTTTCAAAATTTGACATTATTTTAGCTTCAAGTATCATAGATTTTTCATAAAATTTTGAAAATATCTTTAAAATGTTTTTAATCTAACATATTTACTTTTGGGGTGATGCCTTAAAGGTAGACAGGTAACTAATGGACTTGGAATTTGTTAAAACATGATATTAAGACATCTTTAGAATGATTTTAAAATGAATTAGGATTCTTGTTTTTGGTGCATAATGAAACATTTAGGTTATTAAGTGAATGTTTTGATAATTTAGGATTTCAAAGTTACAACTTTAGATCAATGGGTAAAAATAACACCACCCATTCTTCCAACTTGGTGCTTAAAAATGAACTCAGATTTCCAAGATTTTTGTATTCAATTAGTTATTTGATCTAATTTGTTTGGAAAAGAGAGGGATGTCGCATGTATGCTCTTACACTTTTCCCCTTTAGGGAACCCTTGGAATCAAAATCACCATTCCTATTGTAAAAATCCTAGTCCAAGTCTTAGAAATAATGTCATCTAAAGCACTCCCAAAAAACTCATCATATTTTGGGTGACCTTGAAAATAAACCTAAAGTATTTATTTTTATGTCATTTATTTTTATGTAAAATTAGATTATGAGGGGGACTTTATCACCTCCTATAATTTATATAGGCAAGATTTGACCTAGGGTTTCATCTCCAAACATTGACTTCAACCACTCCCACTTGGATCAGAGGTTTGAGCAGTTAAACCACCTTCTAGTGATGGAGTTGCACATGAGACGTATCTATACTTTGGACATCACACTACACTAAGCACAAAGTAAGATGTAGTTTATGGAAAAAGGACTAGGCCTTTTTGAAATAATCCAAGTACCATGGACACCAAATTTTCATGATTTTCTTTTGCATTATTTGACATAAAGGTCATTGTGCAATTGATTCCCCTAGAAATGATTGAAAAATAATTAGTCTTAGTCAACCCCACATTGCCATACCCTTTCTAGGATTTGAATGATTATACTTAGTGTATTTTGGTCATTTTTACTTGGTATGTTTTGAGACTAAAATTTGTTTGTTTATTCACAAACAATGTCAAAATAATGTATTTGAGTTGAGCAGGGTAGCATTATATCGTCCAAATCATGTCAAACCATTTTGAGATTTTAAGTCTTTTGAAACATAACATAGATCACATCATTCAAGCATTCTTATAACATTAGGTTGCTTAATTTGTTCCAAGACTTGTTTACCATTGTATTAAAAACCATATGTTTCAAAACTAGTTATATATGCCATTTGACCTTGTTTATGTGCCATCATGATGTCCATTCTTGTCTAGTTTGTTTAGTCCAATCTTAGTCTTCAACATTGCATTTTCAATTAACCTTGTCAAGTTTGGATCTAAACATTTGTTGATTTCTATTTAGGCCTTAATTCATGGGATTGATACACATATCTTTCTCTTTTGAGTTTCATAACTTTGGTTAAATGATTACCCAATTTTGATCACTATTGATTATTTGTTTATTTAAGTGCCTATCCTCATCATTGTTTGTTACTTTATTTGGGAGAGCACAACCTTTCTCAAAAAAATTTGGACATTATACATTTGATGTTAGGCTATTTTATGCCAAATCTTGGCACAAACCATTTTGGAGATATAACTCCCCCTTTTTTTGACTAAGGTTGAACCTTTTGTCTTTTTGGACATCACTTTTTAGAGTTTGTAGAATTCTAAGTCTTTTTATTTTCAGATATTTCTTCATTAAATGTGGATATGTATAGTTACACTTATGGTGGAGTCATGGATAATCTAACTTATGATAGAATGGTAGCACAAAATGACTTTTATGACTTTATTCAAGACCCCTATGGTGACAATATGGTTTGCGAGATAGATTTATATCCACCTCATAAAAATCAGTCATGGGAACATAGTCAAGATCTAACTTATGATCCAAATCAATGTTGGAATGATTGGGTTTATTAGGAATACTTAGATTCTTTAGCTTGTGCAAGTAATTAGGCTCCATTACATGCCAAGATCGCCATTTTAGGATATCCTCCTTTTGTTCGCATAGGCAACCAAACTAAGAAGCATCTAGTCATTACCATTTTAGGACTTTCTTCTTTAGTTTGCATAGGTAACCAAAATAAGAAGCATCCAGTCGTTAGCATCTTATGACCTCTTCCTTTGGTTCGTATGAGAAAATAAACTAAGAAACGTCCATTCATTACCATTCTTGGCCCATCACTAGTTTTTCATGAGCTTATTATTGAAGAACCTCCATTTGATGAGTTAGTCATGTTTGATCCATTCTTTCATAGTTTAATTTTTGGAGAGTCCATTATTGAATGAAAAACCATTTTTCCCACTAAACCAAATGTTCCCCACTTTAAAAATTATGTGTTGATCTTTGAGCCTAAACAAGGACCATTACCTCTTCAAGAGCCATCTTATGAGGATCAAAATGTGTTCAAAATTGATTTTTTGCAACTAATTATGAATCAAAACCAAGATGTTATTGTTAAAACACCCACTTATGATGATTCAACCTATGATAAGTTACCTATTTTTAAAGAGCCTCATTTCCTTGACAAGCCAGTCTCAGTAGAGTTATTTCTTGATATTTTCCCACTTGTTAAGGAGTTTCACTTTGATAGACATGATTTTGTTGATATGTCCCTTGAGTAATTCCATCTCTTTGAGGGCATTCACTTAGATGATCTAGTCTATGTTGAACCCTTCCAAGATGTCTCACTTTTTATTGAGCCCATTATACCATCACAGGCCATTACTTGTCAAAAATTTAGCATTCAATATAACATTATCGAAACAACCATATTAGATGAAGAATCAATATTAGACTCATGTTCCATTTTTGAACTAACATTAGACTTAGTATCAAAAATAGAATAAATATCAGTTGTGACATTGGATTAAGAGTCCCTTGCTTTGAAATAAGATTAAAAAATAGATTATAGTATTGGTTATTACAACATTAGTTACAATTACCTTGTAGATCAGTTTGAATATATTTATAATCCTTCTATGGTTTGTGAGGATGATTAATTTAGCATCAACATAATTTATCCTAGTATATTTTGTGAGGATTGTGTTGCCTTTCACCATCCCATTATTACCACCCAACATAGCCATTATATTGACATTCCACCTCTCATAAATGTTGATTAGGAGCGACAAAATCACACTTTGTTGAAATGAATCCATGGTGACATATCATTTATATAATTTTAGGAGGACCAAGACCACATTTATTCAGAATAAGAATAATCTCCTAGTGAAACCTTTTCAAAGGCACTAGGGGATAAGCAAAGATCAAAATCAGCATCTTTTAGTGAAACCTTTTGGAAGGTCCTAGAAGACAATGAAAGTTAAATGTTAACATCTCTTATTTAAACCTTCTTGGAGGCACTATGGGATGATCAGAACAAATTAATTAGTGAAAACCTCATCAAGGCACCAATAGCTGAACACATTAGTTCTTCACTATTTAATGAAGATAATATCAAAGATCAAATAAAAATAGCTTTCAATCTACACTCTAATCATATTATAGCTACTCTCAAGATCAAGCAATAGAACAATTTGGTGGTCCTATCAAGAGCATCTTCATGGGTCTTTGGCCCTGCCACAACCAAAATTATGTCAAATTTGGCATCTTTAATATTACATGTGACTGAAAGTCCTCATCTTCATTTGTTTCCCATTCATTATACATTCCATTATCACCTACCCATTTATTACGCACTGATATCATTTATCATTGGCAACACTTTTCTTTATAGAAGCTATGAAGTTATCTTGTCTCAATGTTTGTAGGAAGCAGAATCAATTGCCAATGAAGATCACGAACACATTATTGAGATCTAGATCGATAGTAAGGTCTTAACAGAGCAATTATTCTAAAAGGGAATTAGATAGTAGATTTTATAACTGATCATTTATATTGTCTCACATATTGACTAAGACATGCATCTTCATGTCAGTAAGAGTAGTAGAACCATTTTTCACTTTTCCAATTACCATTTACCATTACCATGCCTAGTCTCTTGGAGGGAAACCCTATAAAACTTTTTAGGCAGTATTATACCATTGTAATCCATGAATCATGTTGTTTGAACTAAATTGACTTGAGGTCCTTTAGGAATATGTTGGCAATGCTCAATTTCTATTGAGGTTAGCTCAGTCACCTTCTTTACGCTCTCACCATTTTGTGAGCAATTCTTCTAACTTTGAATGCTTTTGCCATTTTGTGAGCAACCTAAGCCTATGCTCTCATCGTTTTGTGATCAATTTAAGCCAATCATTACTTGGGGGCAAATTTTTTGCCACCATAACCAATTATCTTCTGATCATTTTCTTATACCATTTTTATTATACCATTTCTTTACTATTGACCAAACCCTATTCTTAGTCATCCTATCTCATCCCATTTTGATCTTGGTTCCTTCGATTCATCTTTCACTTTCTATGGGGAATTCCAATATGGTTTTAGGATTTTTAAAATTCTATGTTGAATGGCAATCTATGAAAGTAGTATGGAATTTGATCTGGCAAGTTATCTTTCATCTATTATGTTATTTGGTATCACTGATTATAATCACTTATGGTAAAATCAATATTGTTTTGGCACCACTCATTATAAATACCTTTTGAAAAATTAATATTATGGCATTATTCCCTAATTATAATTGCCTATGGGAAAATTAGGTAAAAAACCCTTCTATCATGCATTATCACATCATCTGGCCATTACTATTATCATTTATCTTGTCATTTGCTTTTGTTTCTAAACTTTTTGTGACCTATTCAAATTTTCATCACCTTTTATGTGGGAATAATTACGGTGACTTAGGATTATTTTAGGGTTATATAGGTCATGCTCATTCACATTGAGGTCAAATATGTCCCTCTTATCATATGCTCTCACTATATTGTGAGCATTTTAAGTTGGTACAATCTCACCATTTCATGAGATGGACCGTTTTATATCTCTTAATCCTCAATGAAGTTGAGATACTTAGAAAATTCCAAAAACATTCGTAAAAAATTCAAAAACTCAAAAACATTTTGTGTGTTTATTTGATTATTGTTTGTTTTTTGGTCTTTAACTTTCCAATTTCGTCTTGTTTCTTTGTTTTATTTTCCATGTACATCTTGATGGTTCACATAGATCTCAATTATTCTTATCTTAATTTCATGTTGTTAAGATGCCTTTTTTTCTTTTTCTTTTTCTTTTTCTTTGCTTTTTTGTTTAAATGTAAATAGTTTTAACTCTAGTTTTGGTCATTGTTTTATGATTATCCTTAGTTATAGGTATTCACATTTGAACTAGCTTAGTGTAATTAGAATATTATGTCATTTTAATTTATTTATACTTATGATTCTTAATTTATTTTGCAATAGAAAGCAATTTGTGCTCATGTCTCAAAGTCTTAACGTCAACATCACTCTGATGAATAGTTCTCAAAAAGACTTTTCATAATCTAGGCTCATTATATGGAATTATGCATCTAGGTATTATGCATTTTAGCAGTCAAATATATGCTTGGATGTGCATATCTTTGCATACATTATGAGTCTAATCAATTCTTGGTCAATTTTCATCATTCCTCATTTGATTCTCTCCCAAACATGGGTGAACTACATTGGCCTAAAGTTCATGTTGGAACATGAGTCCATGTAACTATTTAGGCAACATTCAATTTCTATTGAGGTCAGCTTGACTATCTTTCATTTTTCTTTTCTTCTCTTTGATCACTTCGTGCATTCTCATATGCTTGGTTTTAGATGGATTTTTCAGCTATTACACCATCACATGTACGTTTGTGCCCACTCACTTTAACCTATATTTTTGATTATATCTTTGAGCTATTTTTCTTTCTAATTTCCCATGATAGGGCCCACCATCTAAACCGTGTCTGAATCAAATAAGCTCTACAGGGGCACACCATTATTTATTCTTTATCAATGATTGAAATTTTCCCTACTAGTGTAAACTATTTTATCATGATCATATTTAATCTATTGGAGTAATTATTATATTCTATTTAGAGACATCATTCTAGTGGTGCTTCTCTTCCTGAAGTAGAATGTTCTCTCTTTTCCTCTAATTCCAAGCTCTCCACATTAAAGCCCATGATGGAAATATTTAGTCTGCAACATGTCTTAGGATTGATTAATGCCATAAGCATGCATCTTTTACTCTCAAATTAAGTACATTTAAAGTGTGTCCCTTAAATTCATGGATTATATCTTTCCCATTCCCCCATCTCTAGGGCCCATATACCTCTAATTACATTTTGATAATTGATGGTAATTACGTGTGCAAGTGTTAGCTCATCTATATGTGATTTATTCCATGGGTTAATCTCTCATTATCCCTCTATTTTTGAGAGTCCATCCTTCTCTTTCATCCTACTATGTCCTCTCGAGGGGGCATCATGGATATGTTCCAATTTTTGCTTGACAACTTTTTTCTTTGAAAAGACATTACTTCACCTAAGTGACTCTCTATGCCTTTTCAAATAGAGGAAAAATGTAGACATCCAATTCCTAACACCATTTGTGTTGAAATTGTCAATATTACTTAAATTACACTCAAATGCACATTTTAGGCTAAAAATCATATAATACCCTAAATGGTGTGAACTTATCATTTACAAGTGCCAATTTAGGTCAAAATATCCCTAAACAAGGTAATTTATTTTGTGGGCTAGCTAACTTTGATCAGATCATTTCGAGTCAAAATGGTGATTTTGGCTTTTGTGCTCTAAATCACTCTTTTCTTCTAATTTAATGGTATATGTCACGTACATTTGTTATTTTTTGTTGGCAAAATCATAAGTGGAAATAGGGTTCTAATTCATCTAATGTTAACTTTCAATTCTTCTCGAGTCAAGTTATGACTTAGTAGTATGAATTTTTGACCATTTTGATTAATTGAGGGCCAATTTCCAAATAATTTCACAAATGTTGATTAACCTTGTTTAAGGATAATTAATCCAAATCAAGAGCTTAAATGGATTTTTCATGAGATTTTTTGAATATTTCTTTTTGGAAATTGATTTCTATTAATTACATCATTAGGTGACATCATTTCTTGAGAAGACATCCCTAGGCCATAAATGCCATAGATATCAGGATTATGGGTTACCCATGACTAGTTAATGCCTCCCATGCCTCTTAAATGCCCCTTCTTCCAAGGTCATGATGAATATAATTATGGATTTAATTATAAATAATGAATTAATCCTCAACCACGCATCTTCATCTCAAGGTGGATGGTTCAGGTTGATTATGATCATTCTTAAAAATCTATAAATAAAGAGGCCATTGACCTCATTTTATAGCTTGAATTGTGGAGTGTTATAATGTGAATTTATCTCTACAATTCTTTATATTGATCAATGTGCTTTGTTATCAAGCTTCATTTGATAGGCTAATTTAGTGATACCACATCTTGAGCCTATTTTTTAAGATGTGTTCTTTAGACCATGGAGGAGTTTTTCCACCATTTTTGATAAAGACAATAATGCTTGATTAGGGGAGAACACATTTTTGAGCCATTCTTGGATGATGGAATCCATTTGGGAAGGTAACTAGTATGATTTATTTCATTTGTTTCTTCATTATCATTTGTAAATTCCCCTTGAATAGATAGGCTTGGTTAGTTAGTTCTTTATGCATTTCTCTTGGATTTATGGACTAATGTTTGACTAACTTGCTTTGTAATCCTACTTTACAGAACACAATCGAGAAACAAGCTTACTTGAAGATAATGAAGAAGTACCAAGATTTCCTTGCTTGGTCTTATCCATATATTAATAAGTACAAGAAGTATTTGTTTCAACATGTCATCCTATCATAGCCTAGTAGTAGACTATTTGGTAAACACAAAGATTGATTAACCTCATCTTAGCCACCAAGCTATTGTAAAAGTTAAATAAATTAAGGGATGATGAATATTATAATATCCAATTAATGGAAGACATATAAAACATTCCCTTGATTGAGTCCATGATTGTGTAAAGGATTATATAGTGTATAGTTTTGTTGTTCCATTATTTTATTGCCCCTCTATGTTGGGCCTTGTTTGTATAGTTCATTTTTTTTTTTTTTTTTTGTTGTGTATTCATTTTCAAATTCTCTTAATTTATTTTTATTGGTATAGCCTTGTTTTATTGGATTTTTATGAGTGTTTTTTGTGAAATTATCAAATTTTGACTCCATGGCCCAAGGGATTGGCAATTTGTATTATTTTTTGGGGTTCTTTACACACCCACAAGGGGTGTACATCCATGGGTGAGATCCAATGTTCATGAACAACTTTGTACCAAGTATTTGTGCCTTTTTATAAATAAAGAAGGCCTAGGAATTATAAACCCACATAGCACCAAAGAAATAAAATCAATAGATAAAAACTCATGCACATTGATGAAGGGTCCATGTTTGAGATGAAAATTTGAAATATTGGCATAAAAATCAAGTTAGGGATAAAATTTATACCATGTAAATTTCATCTCTACCTCTAAAACCCACAACATACATTTAAATGGACTTCCGTGATAGGGAAAGCACTTTCAAAATGTAGTTTTGCAATATACACATTGAAAAGTGCATCTTAATTTCCCAAACTCACAGCTATGATATGGAAAAAGATAAGGAAAAATAAAACTTTTAAAATAACATGATGATGACATGGGAAGATTCAATAGGCCATGTACAAGGATTAAATAATCAATGGAAATATTTAAAGAAAGTGCAATTTTGTAATTACAAATTGTAAATTAAATTTGATATCCATATTTCAACAAAAAGTAGTGGTAGAGAAATAAGGTGAAAGTGCAACTCAACAAATTTTCCAATTTGAAAAGTGCATAAGATATTCCCAAATCTGTGGATATATTATGATCAATTTCCTAAGGCATAGATTTGGCATATAAAAGTCCACGTGTTTATAGTAGATTTAGTAGTGGTTTAAAAACCAAGCTGAAAACCAAGTGGTGCTACAGTTTGGTTCCACATTAAGATATTGGTATTGCAGCCTAGATTTCATTAAGAAAGAGGGACACATTGATAGAATACTAGCCATATGAAATATGCTTTAAAATTTTGGGGAAAAGGTCCGATTCCAAAGGGGAAATTAATTTGTGATATTCAACAATGGTAGATACTAAAATAGTAGCATAGGGGATTTCAGGATTGATGATACCTTGTAACAGTACATCTCAGATGAGTTATTAAGAATTTGAACTAGTTATATAAGGTAAGGTTTTATATAGATGTTTACTTCTAATGTTGTGGTTAGTGTAGATAGTATCAAGAAATGGATGTGTAATTTTTTCAAGGGTTTAAAATGTTGCCAAGTGTATAACAATAATAGGGTAGGCTTTTATCTCTTCCACTAAAACATTGCATGTATACAATAATTAAATTGATCATATTCTAGACCTTTGTTAGAAATAGTAAAAATTTTCATATAGAATTGGGAAGATATATCTACCCTTGGTAGAAGATGTGGCTACCATCTATACATGTGATAACATACCCTCTAGTTTCCACACAAGGTATGGTGGTTACAAGAGTGTTGTAGCAGTTGATCCCAACTCCTCTTATAAGCTATCTCTGTGCCCAAACATGATGAAATATAGGTCTGATGATACAAACATGGATTTTCTATCCTGGTCTAAAATTTCACTTTGCTTTCTCAATAGGTAAATTATAAGCTTCTTGTTTACTTTTGGGGTTGAATACCATAATTTTGAAAAGTTATAGGAAAAGATAGTAGAGGACTTGGACCACATTTTTATTGACCAAAATATGGCTCTTGACATGCTAAAAATTATGTCAGTAAGTGAACATAAAAATGCACTTATAAGTATATTATCATGTCATTTCTTCTCCAATTCAGAGCCATATCTTATGATGATGTTTAATGTATTTAGAGAATATAAAATACTTGAACTAACAAACAAGATACACATGTTTTTTCTAATGGGTGATGTTTGATGGGGTGTTTGGATGAGACTAGAACATTAAATTATGGTGAAGTATTTGTTTAGGTTTCTCATGCTCTAAGAAATAAACAATATTATGATCCTAGGTTTTCTTATTTCATAGACCCAAGAATGGTTACTCCTACAAATTACTAAAGGTGAAGGTGAAAATCAAAGGTTTAGAAGTCTTGTCAATCAAATGTGCAGTTAAAAGACAAAGTGAAGCTTTCAATACCAAATGTAACATTGTATTTTGGAAAATTGCAAACTTAATGAGGAGTTCCCAAGTCTATGGAAATGTGAATGGGAAAAGCAATGTGTAAAATGAACTTCATGAAAATGCAAGTTGTAATATGCGATCTAACCTCCTAATCTCACTAGTCAACTTATCATAACAAAAGTCAACTCAAATGGAGGTCTCTAAGAGATTTCAAGGAGGAAAGCAGTTTTTCTTTTTTGGAAATGTGTAAATTAAAATTTTCACTCAAATCTCCCAAACCCACTAGTCATAATGAGGGGATCCAAAGTAGAAATTTCAAAGCTAATACAACTTTGCATTTTTGTAAATTAAAAATTGCATTTGAATCTCCCAGGTCTACATGAGAACTTTTGAGGGGAATTGCAACTCCAAGTTGCAATTTGAAATATTACAAATTAAAATTTTCACTAGAATCTACTAGATCCATGGGGGAAATTTTTAGGGGAATCAAAACTCCATATTGTAAGTTACAAAATTATGAATTGCAAATTCCAAATTGTACTTGAAGCTCCTAGGTCTATGGGAAATTTTTTGAGGGGAATTGAAAATCCAAATTGCAAGTTATGAAATTGAAAATTTCACTTGAAGCTCCCAAGTCTATGGGGGAAATATTTAGGGTAACTACAACTACAAATTACAAGTTACAAATTTGTAAATTGTAAATGTCCTGCTGACTTTTAGATTTCCACCATACATAGGAGGTGAAAAATTGAAAATGGGACCCAAAGTTACCCATATGGAAAAAAGTGAAAAATAATCGACTTAAGCATTATGAAATGTGGTGAGAACCCTAGAGAGGTAAAAATAAAAAAAATTAAAGTGTGGAAAGGCACTTTGAAGTGAAAAATAAAAAGGTAAAATGAACTTAGTCTTTGCATTTCTAATGTTTTGATTATTTTGAATAAGTATATGGAAGGAATGTTGTAGGGTTTACAAGGAAAAAATGGGCCATTACAAGTAGATTTATCAAACAACCATGGATCCTACATTGGAATCTAGTGCCCTCATGACAAGGTAAGGGCTATTCTCAGATTTACATAAGAGGCAGGGCAACTATCTCGAAGTTTCCATCTATGCAAATAAGTGGTCAAAGGCATGGCCACATGGTTACACATGAAGACAAAGAGTTGGTTTTGTTCCCAGGGGAATACTATCCCTCAAACGCAGATGCAATGGATTTCAAACGAAATAAATTAAAGGCTATTTTGATAATCTTATCTTTACTTAGATAGGTAGTTGCTTTAATGATTCCCATCTTCCAATTAGATCATATTGGTGGAACTTTGAGATCTGATTCTAAGTTTTCAATATTGTAAATTAGAAAACATATTCCTAGAAAAGAAATAGTTATAAATTTTTATAAAAAGAGGGCTTGTCCTGTTTTCAAAGGTTGTTGTTGGCTGTTATTCTTTCTAGATCTTAGGCTCTTTCAAAATTTGGGATCATTATTGTGTGTGTATTTTGTCTCTCTTACTAAATTGGTTGTAGTTATACAGCCATTAGCAAGCTCTGAGATTATTCTATATGTCTCCCTTGTTCAAGATCAAACTCACCATGCTTCTCCCCATGTCAACATTCTAAAAACACTGATGTATGTAACATTTGTTTTCAAGATAATGGAAAATATCTTTAATTTTTACTCTTTCCTATTAATGAAATGCAATAATACGTTTTGCATACTTTGTTGATTGGATATCTAGTTTAATGCTTATGAATGGTTGTCATATTTGGCATAGATCTAGGTTATAAACCCCTTTATACATTGTGATTTGGAAATGTGCTATTGATAACCTCTTAAGGGTACTCTAGGTTTATGTATTTGATAGGACAATGTATTTGAACTTTTACTTGTAGTGTATGCTTTAGAATCATCTAAATATTTGCATTATATTGGAACCAATGGATGCAAATCATTCATGCTAGATTTCCTTAGCTTGTAGATAAATTTTTATACATCTTTGAAAATGAGTGATGTCATGCCTATTTGAAAAACCACACCACCACACCACTCTTTTATAACCACATAACTCATCCTACCCTATTCTACCCTTTAAATAATATACCCTGTTACATACTTTAAGTATTAATTTCTTATCGATGCATAAGTATTGCTTATCTAAAATGTATCTGTGTTTTGTGATTAAAAACCCAAAATTGTATTCTTCCATTTAACCCTCTATTATTTATAATTTATTTATAAATTAAGGTAACAATCACATCCCCATCTATCTTCAATAGATTGTGTCTAGCCTAAAATATTTATTCATGCTATGTGATAACCATTCCTATGAATAAAATTTATTATGCCTTGGTAATGTTTATATTTTGTGCCAATTATCCCCATGGAGATTAATCTATAGTATCCCTTCATGTGAACAAGATACCCCTTAGGTCCTATCACCTTGGTTTAGGTAGAGCCAGAAGTAGTAGGGACCTAACCATACCCTCTATTGATATATTTTAGTTATGGTCTGTATTCAATCCATCTTGATGCTAAACCTATCCCTGAATATAATGACATTTTTTTGGCTTTTTCATCTTCATTTTCCATTTTCTCAAAGTATGCAAGGATGCGTGCAAGAGGTGTACAACTAGGAACCAATCGAAAGTATGAATCTTATAGTTCATATACTGGTATATAGGTAACCTTGAATGTATTAGAGTGATTGAGATTCCTTATCCAAGGTTAAAATCACCCTTAAGGGATTCTATAAGGGAATATGTTATCAAACTAAGGAACACAACTCAGGGTGTATGAGTGTGAATGTGCACACTATAAACTCTAAAGTGTCTACATGATACTCATTTCCCTAATAGGACCATTAATATTACATTAACCTTGGTTAAGTAACCCATCTTCTATTATATTCCTATTTTAAACTTCAAATGGATAAGTGGTTTCCCTTTTGATCAAAATTCTACAACGACTACATTTAAGGCAGTCAAGAATGCTAGGGTAGAGAACCCTAAAAATAACCTCCAAGTTAGCTTCAACATATCATAGAGATGATAAAAATATTTAATTTATTAAATATTAACACCCATTTTTATTGTAATACATGTATGAGAAATATCTAATAATGATCATTATTAGTGTCCATGTAATTTTATAATGGTTGCATGCAATAATAACTAATATAATATACCATATAGACATAAAAGTGAATATCAGTGGTAGAGTAAGAAACTAAATTGGTGTTACCTACCTATACTTTTGAGACTTAATATCTGACTTTTTGGTAATGGCACCATGCATCCTACCAAACTATTTTATATCCTATTTTGCTTACAATTATGGATAACTCCATACTCCATATTTAAAATTAACACCCTTCATTAAAATTTAAAGAAATAATATGGAGATTGAAATAATATTGATAACTAAGGATTACAAATGAACACTTGGGCTCATTTATTTTTGCCATAATATCCATCATATTTATGGTAACACAAGTAGGATAAAAAAATTTAAAAGACATCATGCATCACTCAATAATCAATCCTCCTAAGATTCAAATACCTAATGTGAGAATCATTTATAGGTCTAATACAAAAACTTAAACATATTATCGACAATGAGGATCGCTATTATACATATCATAATATTTGGCTTGTGTCTTAGCACTATATTATAAAATAAGGATTATATAACTTTATAATCAATGTAAAATTAAATAACCAGATGCCATAATAATTTCCACTACTCAACCACTCATTAATGTACACGAGCAAGACCAGCTATAGGGTCATTCTTAACTTACAACTAGCTTTCATATCAAATGCAGATCATATAGATTCCAGAGATTAATCATTTAGTCCTTGACTTTTAAAATTAAATCAAGAAGATTGAAAAACCTAGCCACACATATTTATCTAGATGGTTTCTAACTATTAGTTCCATAAATATAATCTATAATAAAAATTCAAAGAGTTCATCCCAATGCCTAACATGCATTCAATAATCTTCATCTATTGCACATGATAGATGCCACAAGTCATAAAATTTATATTTTTACCTTCCATCATTTAATAATAATCAAAGATCCTGAGATAACTCAGCTAAACAAGAAGACATAATAATGACACTAAATCCACCCAATCTATTAATAACCAAGCTTTACAAAAACATGAACAACTACATTATTTCCAATACGTAATATGTACAATGATTATAATAAACACTTATAATGACAGTTAATGTCCATCTCTTTGTTAAGAGAACCAAGAGAACCACATTTATCTAAAATAAATTATTCCATTGTAATTGCTTCATGTAATAATGAAGGCCAATATTTTAATATATGTTAAGTAAAACTGTCTCAAATAACCTTAATGTCAGTTTGAACATTACCAATAATGACATAATAGTAATAATAAGTTTAACATTCACCCAAAAAGTATGATCAAGTGCTAAAGTCTATAAAACAACAAAAAATAATTTGATTTTTCCAAGAATTCACTTTAGGCTTATATTTTAAGCATTTGAACCCACCACTAACTAATGCTAATGAAAATTTCTAGTGTTAATTTGATTGGATAAAAACTAGTGATAAGGGTAAAAATGTGAACATAAGAACAACATAATCTACTGACCATTGTTCATAAAGTGAATCTAAATGTTAATAAAAAGTAATAAGAGGGCACTGAGATCGTCATTTCAATACATACCATAATTAATTGCACTTAAAATCCCATCACACTAAGCATTTACATTCATTCAATTAATTAAGAAGAACAACCTAATATCTGCACAAAATTTCCTTCTTCATTTAAACATGATAAAATTAAACACTACTAATTAGTTAATAATTATCAAGTGCTAACTATTCTAAGTTTACATCATGAATAAAAGCTAAATAAACATGATTTTAATGACTAGTAAACATTGTCATTTAATAATAAAGTTTAATATTACTTAATACATGATTTAATGAGCAAGTGAGAATGTCTAGTTTTGTATTTACTTCTACAACATAATGAAGATAAAACAATGTTTCTCCATAGGTATCTAAAAGGGTTTAATAACCAAATTAATACTGCTAATTCATATAAAGTTTTTTTAAACTTTAGTGCATGTTTTAAAAGTAATATAGGTTTTTAATTTAAATAGTATCCTTTGTTTTAGTTTAGGTAAAATTTTCATCCTTAACATGCAACTAAAGATTAATTTCATTAATAATACTTGTTGAAACTATATTCTAAGGAAACACTGAAGTTAATAATATATACACCCAAAAGTAACTCTACAAGAACTTAACTACAAACACAAAGACCCATAGAAGGCAATGAACTTGAATAAAAGAACAAACCCACATGCCTAGACCAATAAGACCAACCATATAGTGACCCTAACCACCCCATCCATTAGTTGAATGGTGTTGTTTAGTAAATAGGTCTATAGGAGTGGTTTGGAGCATGCCAAGATGTATTAAGTCAATGGTAAATTTATAAAACAATAGGCAACAAACAAAGACACACCATAATAATGAAATCAAAAATCATCCAAAAATAGGAAAATGCCCATAATGATAAAAGAGGATCACATTCGAACACAAAGTAATGACTCCATGCAACTAAAGGCAAAATTACAACTACCTAAAGACCATCTCAATCAACAATAATGTCAAAATTACATTTCCCTGAGACTAAATTAGATACTCTCACCCTATTTAGTCCTCTAGGTTTAAGATAATCCCTCAATATTCCTAAGGTCACAATGTCCTAAGCATCTCATTATGAATTTCCCATAGTAGTTAGTAGTCAAAAAGTGATGGTTTCGCTAGTGAGACTTAATTTTGGGAAGGTCTAACCCAATAAAGGCTATAGGTAGATATCATAGTGTTACTGTAGTAAATTGTAGATTTACACATATACATTAATTGTAATGAAATGTAAGAATTTATAACACCTTGATATTATAAAATAAATCACTATTCCATTCATCTCAAGAGATAACTACCATCATAAAATCATACCATAGCCATTCAATCAAACAATTCATTATTTCCATTTTAGCGAAATATCTTTTTATAAAGATTCTTAGTAAGTATAACATGGTTCATTTTCAATGCAAACCAATGATTATATTACTCTACAATAGTGAAATATTAATATATTTCCATTAAAATATTTAGAGTACTTGATCTGATACCATATGAAATAACCCCCCAATTTTTTTTGAAATTATTTCATATCAAATTACAAACAACACTATATGTAGGGCCAACTACACAATTTAGTGATGTAAGGATCCATATTATGGTTTGCATACTACTATGTATGTAACCTTAAATGTATTAACATGATTCAGATTACTTATCCAAGTTTAAAAATAACCTTAATTATTCTATAAGGGATTATGTTAACAAATAAAAGTATATAATTAGGGGTGTATTAATGTGTAAGTTCACACTAATAAAATCAGAAGTATCTACATGATATGCATCTCCTTGATATGACCATTAATAGTCCATTAACTTTGATTAAGTAACCCATCTTCTATTATATTTCTCAGTTAAATTTCAATTGGATAAGTGATTTACCTGTTGATGAGAATTATGCAATAACTGTCTACAAGGCAATCAAGAATGCTATGGTAGACAACCCTAAAACTAACCTCCAAGTTAGATTCAACATATAATAGAGGAAAGAAAAATAGTTCATTTATTTAATACCAACACCCATATTTATTATAAACATGTATGAGAAATCTCTAGTATTAATCATTGTTAGTGTCCATGTAGATCTATAATACATGTAGGTAGTACCAACCACGATAAGATATGATATAAATTTAAAAGTGAATATCAATGGTAGAGTAAGTAACTAAATTGGGATACTTCCTAGACTCCATCTATGGATTTATGTTCATGGCACGATGCATCATACAAAAGGATTTTATATCATGTTTAACTAAAAATTATGGATAACCCCATACTCCATATCTAAGATTAATACCCTTCATTGCAAATTAATAGAATAATATGGGGATGATAAGAATATTGATAACTAACTATTCTAAATGAAGACATGAGATCATTTATTCTTCCTAAAATATCCATCATATTCATGATAGCACAAGTAGGATAAAAACATTTAAATGACATCATGAATCACCCAATAATCAATCCTTGTAGTATTTAAATAACTCACATGAGAAACATTTCCAAATTTAATACAAAAACTTAAACATATTAATGATAATGAGGATGGGTTACCTATCATGATTACACATATCCTAATCTTAGTCTTGGGTCTTTGCACCATAGTTTAAAATAAATATTGTATAACTTTCCAATCAACATAAAATTAAACAACTACATGCCTTAAAAAATTCCACTACTTGGCCACTTATTAATATAAATGAGCATGACCATATATAGGCTCATTATTAACTTGAATCCAATAGTCATATCAAATATAGATCATGTAGAGTCCTAAGAATAACTTTCTAGTGTCTAATAATGAAAATCAAATCAAGAAGATTGAAAAACATAGCCATACATATTCATTTGGATGGTGTGTAACTATTATTTTCATAAAAATAAGCTAGAATATCAAGTTAAAATGTTCAACCTAGTGCATAACATGCATTCAAGAATCTCCAACTAGTGCACACGATAGACATCACAAGTCACAACATTTCTATTTTTATGTTTAATAATTTAATAATAATCACAAAGCCTCACATAACTCAACTTAACAAGAAGGCATAATAATGATACTAAATCCACATGATTCATTAATAAACAACCTATAGAAAATCATGAATAGTTACATTATTTTCAATGAATAAAAAATTATATGAATATAATAAACACTTGTAATGATAGTTAATGTCCACCTCTTTGTTAAGAAATCCAAGATAGCCACATCTATTTAAAATATATTACTCATTTGTAATTTATTTATACAATAATGAAATCACATAATTGAATATATGTTATATAAAATAGTCTCTGATAACCTCAATGTCAGTGGTAACATTACCAAAATGACATAATGGTAAAAAAAAAGTTTAGCATCCACCCAAAATGTGTGATCAAGTGATAAATTACATAAAATAACTCAAAAGAATTTGATTTTTCCAAGAGTTCACTTCAAGCTTAGAGTTTAAGCATTTGAACTCACCACTAACTAATGATAACGAAAATTTCCATTGTTAAGGTGATTGGATAAAAACTAGCGACAATGGTACAATTGTCAATATAAGAACAACATAATGTATAACCATTGTTCATAAATTGAATTTTAATGTTAACAAAACTAATAATGGTGCACCAAGATCATCATTCCAATACATACCATAATAAATTGCAGTCAAAATCCTATTGTGCTAATAATTTACATTCAATTAATATGGAATAACCACCTTATATTTACATAGAATTTCCTTCTTCATTTAAACATGATAAACTGACACATAAGTAATTAGTTCATCATTATCATGTACTAACTCTTGTAATTTTACATCATGAATAAAAATTGCATAAACATGTTGTTGATCAGAAATAACCATTGGTGTTTCATAATCAAGTTTATTATGCCATCTTACATGCTTTAATGAGAAAGTGAGAATGTTTATTTTTGTATTAACTTCTATGAGTTAATCAAGATAGCACAAGGTTTATCCATATTTATCTAAAAGGGACTAATACCAAATTAACACTACTAATTTAAATTACATTTTTGTAAACATCAATGCATGTTTTTAAAGTAATATAGGTTTCCAATTAAAACAATAGCTTCACATCTAGTTTAGGTATATTTTACATCCTCAACATGCAACAAAGGATTAATTACATTAATAATACTTTTTGAAACTATATTCCAAGGAATCACTCAAAAAAATAATATATACATGAACAAATAACTCTACAAGAACCAAAATACAAAATTAAAGATATAAATAAGGTGAAAAACTCTAACAAAATAGAAAATCCGCATGCCCAATCCAATGAGTCCAACCATTCAATTTCCCTAACCACAATATCTATCAGTTGGATGGTGGTGTTCAGTAACCAAGTATGTGGGAGAGGTTTAGAGCATGCCAAAAGGTATTAATCCATTGGTAAATTTATACAACAATTGTCAACAAACATAAATTCACCACAGTAATGAAATCAAAAATTAACCATAAAAAGGGAAAATGCCCATAATGCTGAAAAATGATGGCATTCCAACACAAATTAATGTCTCTATGCGAAAAGAGGCAAGATTAAAACTCCTTGAAGACCATCTAAATTAAAAAATTAGAGGATGGTCTCATTCAAATTCTAATAGAACAATAAATAACAAAATCAAAATGTTTAAGCAAAGCTTGGTGGAAAGGCATAATTACATCATCTGCAATCAAGGTAAGTATATATAATTTAATGGGTTGTATTGAGGCTTGATGGGTGTAGTCTAAAAATAACTTCCCACACTTAATAAAGTGATCTCAAGCATATAAATACAAAATGGTTCCATATTCAAACAAACCAACCACATTTTACTTCCACCAAGTTTTAAACACCACTTATTGCATGAATCAATAACCTACAACCCAAATATATAAATCCATGGAATATAATAGGGTCACTTATCTCATCAAGACATAAAATTAATGATTTGATAAAATTATCAAAACCCATCCATCCATCCACACACACAAAGGTGGCGGGGAGATACATGTGTGTGTTTGTAGTAGGGTCAGGCTCAAAAAAATTAATACAAATATAAATAATAAGAAAAATCAAGATAAGTTCCATGTAAACACCAACATATTTGAATCAATGTAAATCTTGTAGGTTTCACACTAAGCAAGAAGGCCATGATAAGAAATAATCGATGCACTAAGGTCATCATACCCATCAAGATATAGGGTTTTATAGGAAAGGTGCCAAATTATTTAAAATTATGTAATAGGGGGTATAACATAGCTAGGGTAAGGAACTATAGGTTTCAACAAAATCATCTAAATATAAAACCATGTCTTACCCTTATTATGGTTAGACATAATTTATGTGATAGATCTCAAGTTGTTACAATAGACAATTTTATTCTAACCCTATACCATTCTTATTCCATTTATTGAAATAAAAGTTGAAGGGTTTATTGATATAATATAAAAACATGATCATTTTGATGTATAATGAATTTCTTCGATCCTAGGGTCATCAAACATATCATCCCACTAAAGCTAGAGCATAAGCCTTTAGGAAAAGTTAAAAGCTAGTAAACCCAATTATGTAACCTCTCATATAGATAAAAGTACAAAAAGTATTAGATTCATAGAATTCGTATTAAATTAGGAATTCCACATGGGTAGACAACTTGGTGCTAATCAGGAAGAATAATGGAAAAATCATGATATGTGTTGACATTAGAAATTTGAACCAAGTGTTGAAAAATAATAACTACCCTTTGATATCCCTTGATAATTTAATTTAAATGGTTAGTGTATTTGAGATAATGTCTTTCTTGGATGGAATCCTAGCCTATAATCAAGTGGTGGTAGAAGTAGAAGATAAAATGAGGACTGCCTTTACCACCAAGTGTGAAATGTTTGCATACAAAAGGATGACTTTTGGACTAATCATTATATGGGAAACCTTCTAGTGAGTTATGTAAATTTCCTTTCACAAAATTAGTTTAAAATACATAATAATTTATATAGATGACATAATATTGTTTTCAAAAGATAGAGTTGATCATACAGGCCATAAATAGAGAGTGTTTGGCAAATGTATAAGATATGGAGAATCAGTTATTCTAAAGAAGAACATATTTAGAGTCACTAAGAGAAACCTATTAGGCCATGTCATCACCAAGGATGGGACTTATATTGACCCAGAATGAATCTATATAATCTCCAAATTGACACCTAATAACAAAAAGAAAGAGTTTAATTCATTCTATGGTAAGATAAAATTTTTGAGAAAATTTATTTGTGGCTTTGAAAATATTATAAATCTCTTGAATGCTGCGTTGAAGAAAGATGATAAGATAGAATGGACAATATAAGCCAAGAAATATTTTTAGGACATTAAAACATTCATTTCTCTATTTTTATTTTTGATCAATCTAACATTCACTAAGGACTTCTACCTTTATTCATTTGTCTCGGAGCAAACTATAATAGTTGTACTCATGCAAAAGGTAGACAACAATGGACATCTAATTTACTTCATGAGCACTAACTAAAAAGAAGAAGAGTTGAAATATTCCATGATATATAAACATATATATGAATTGATTAAATATGTGAATAAGTTTAGTGCATTACATTCTAAGAAACATGATGCATCCATCATTCTAAACCTAGATGACAAGCTTACTCTTAAACAAAATGAATTGGGTGAAAGAAGACGTAAATGGATGGAAAAAATATAGGATTTTGCTCTTGAGATCAGATCAACTAAGATGGTGAGAGGCCAAAGAATCAATAAACTTATGATTGAGACTAATCCACATATTTATATTAAACAAATCAATCAAATTCATGTAGATTGTGCTTAATGGTATGCTTAGATCATCCACTATTTACACATAGTTATATGTTCCTCTAATCTAAGCAAATAGTAGAGATAAGCCCTTAGGATCAATTCAGTGAATTATATGATAAATAAAGGAGTCCATGACTAGAATAGTTATGAAGTCATTGACTTGAGATGTGTTTTGAAATAGTAAGTTATGGACATCTTAGACATCCTACATCAGAGAAAAGGTAGTGGACACCCCTCAAACAATGTAACAATGCTTAAAGTTTTAAGGATGGGATAATAATGGCTTATGATTTTTAAATATTCTCACAACCATGTTAGGGATTACCATTAATGCAATGTGTTTGAAAAAATAGAGGTGAATGATGGCATGAATTTATAATTAGTCATTAAATAATGCCATTTAACTCAGTGAGGTTTTGACTTCATTGGGGTGATAAACCCAAAATATTCAGTAGGGCAAAACTTTGTCATACCAACCACTGAATATTACACTAGATGGATAAAAGTTGTGTTCACTAAGAACTCCAAAGCACGAAATGTTATCAAATTTATGGAAGAGAGTATAAGAACCATGTTTGGTACTCTAATCTCCTTAGTTTGTGATAATGGTCTATCCTTTCAATATATTAAATTTATTGAATGGACTTACAACAACCAGATTAGCATCAAGTTCTCTTGAAATTAATATCCACAAGGGAATGGAGTGTCTAAATCTACCAAAAATATTATGATGGATTCCATAAATAATTTAGTGCAAGACAAACCAAAAGAATGACACTTATTACTATAATATGAACTATGGGAAGAAATAGGAAGACACAAGCAATCCCTCAAGGCTTCACCATTTCTAATATTTTATGGAAAAAAAACTAGTTTTCCCCTTCAATATTAAAATCTAAACATATTAATTTAAGTATAAGTAAATTGGGGGAGATGCAAGAATCCAATGTAGACTACTTGATATAGTCCATATTGAGGATGCACAAATTAAAGCACTACATAACTTCAACAAACACTAAAACATTATCATAAGATGGTTTGATAAAAGGTCTAAAATTAAGGATTTTAGGATTCCACACCTAGTGATTTAATGAGTTAAATCACACAAGATTAAAGGACATCATGATAAGTTCACTCCTTTATGGATTGGTCCATATCAAATATATGAAATTCTAACTAATAATGCCTTCTACTTGAAGGACCTCTAATTAGTGGCCTCAATTTTTTAGTAAATGGATAGTTTTTGAAACATTATTTCATTGTTGATCCAACTAGAGATGCTTCTAAATTATTGTAAGTGAATATGTAGACATAGGAGTATGTTAAATTTATTGATTTTTAGAATATATTTCATGTTTTCTAAGTCAATCATTCATGTTTTCTTGGATTAGTGTTTCATGTTTTTTGCATTTTATTTATGTAGATTAGTGTTAGATTTATATATTAGTTTTATTATAATTATAGAACAAGCCAACTAATTTTATATGCTAGATTTATAAGAGACATTCCATAAACAAGGGGATAATAATAAAGGAAGCATAGTTGGTATCGACTAGGATTTATTTTGGCAATGTTTGAGTTTATAAGATTGAGGTATGTGTTATGAATGAACTAATTTATACTTATAATGCTAGAGTTTAATATACTTTTGGGATTTAATCTGATATACTCATACAAATTTTGAAAATAATTTCAATTTCCAAAAGATCAGCTTCACTATTAAATGTTAAAACTAGGATGGGAAATAATAACATAAAATAAATGCACATTTGTAGGACATATTGATTAAAAAATTATTATGAAAACTTATAAAATATCCGTGATTCATGTAATATCTAATGGGACTATGGACACTTGGTTGGTAGTAGAGTAAGGGTTAGAGTGGGGTAAAAGGTATGCATGTTAGGGCTATGGATATATAGTTTAATGTAGAGCAATTCCAAGGCTTCCCTTACTATTTGGTTACAAAGTATGAAATAAAATTGAAACTTACATTATTTATCTAGAACTTTGTTAAAGCTCTCATAGCAAGGGGAAAATATATCCCATGAAATCACACACATGGATCTTAGGAATGAAAAGGGTTTTTATGTTGCATGGAGAAGGAGTAATATTTTTTATAGGGATTGGTTCTCATTTTTTTCTTGTCTGAATTAAAATTATGTTATGATGCATTATCAAAATTCTTGGTTCTCAAATACTCATGAGTATTTCCCCATTGAGTCTCCATTTATTTTTTTGTAACACACACATCCCATTTTATAAATTTAAATGGTAGACCAATTCTATTTGAATATCCCCATTTAAGGTCCTATGAACCTTATAAATATATGATATTCATTTTTATATGCATAATAATAAGGCTATCCTCAAAGTGTAAAGTTATAAATTTCTAAAATTCTTAAAATCAAAGCTTCAACATTAATTATCATTCATTTCAAACCTTGGAATTTAATAATTATTGTTATAAATCAAATTTATGGTTTCTTTTATATATTAAAAGAGCAAATGTGATATGTCCTAGTGTTTATTTGATTTTTATGTGTTCACAAGACTATTCACAAAGACTTATAAATTATCCACATCTAGATATTACCTTCATTATGTTCCATAATGTTCTTAGAGATATAACATTTTTACAAGTGGTAGGATCATGTTACTCAAAGCCATTCAACCTTCATAAACCCCTGTGTTCCAAAGTTTTTGAGTTCCAAGGTCTTGACAGATGTCAATATCACATTACTCAAAATGCACCATAGTTTAATAGAGTTTTTTAACTTATCAATAGTCAAGTTACTACATGCCATATACATGGTAAAACACATTTTATCTAGGATAAAGTTAAAATTCATGGAAAATCCTAAGTCATTCAATCTCTTGTAGTCTTAAGATCATGCCACATGGAAAAATCCTATGAACCTAGAACCCAAAAGGTCAAATATCAATTTAATGGCCTCATGACCCCATGGTCCTGAGTCTTAGTGGCTTGGCATCTAAATTACCATAATTTTATGAGCTCTAAGGTATTGATAGTTGACAAAATTTAGTTCATTCAGAGCATTCCAAGAGAAATATCAAGTTAATGGCCTTTTGGCTCCGTGTTCTTGAGTGTCCAAGCCCTCAGAGCTCTAAGATGATTCCACATATCAACATCTCAACCACTTGGATCCCTCTCAGAATATGTACATAGTTAAAATTTTAAATAGATTAGTCTCTAAGTCTCCAAGTATCTATTGCCATGATATTACTCCATGTGGCTCAGTCCCATTAACTTGAAGCCATGGAACATATAAAGCAATATCATAAGTCTCTAGACCCCAAGTGAATGAGAAATAAGCAAATATCATGGTCAAAGAGATGCATGGATAGAGTAAAAAAAATAATATTGAAAATAAATCCAAATTTGGTAAGTGATATATTAAAACCTATCTTAAAGGAATGACTTGACAAACATGAATTGATGAAAATTTTCCATTTAGTAAATAAAAACCCACCAAAATTGACTAGTGAATTTAATTACAAATAGGAACAAAATCAAAAGTTGTTATTCACATTGATGTTTAAAAAGTTATGAATTTAGGGTGTAGTATTTGGTAATATATGTAAAATATAATAAAAAGAAATTTACTTCTCCATTAATATATGAATTGAACATTGCAATCCTCAGCTCTCAAGAAACCAAAAGACCTAATTTTTTTAAAAAATATAACAAAGCATTCAGAAAATTTAAAAATGAAATACATTAAACCAAATTACTAAAAAATCTTATCTAATACCATCACATGTCCACACCCATTATACATATTCCATTTCTAGGAGCACTAAATACAAAAATATTATATTTGAAAAAAGTGCCCTAAACTTCAAATTTCCCTATTATTTAGCCATCTAGAATGCATTGAGGTCTATAGTGCCACACTCATCATATGATTATCTATCCCAAGAGGATATGAAGTACATTTATGAGTTAATAAAAATAAATACCATGGGTCTCCATAATTAGCTATGAAACCATAGGTAATGCCTTAAATTGATTTATTTTTTGGTTTGTTATTTAATAATACTTGCTTTGGGGATTATTTTCACCTTAAAAAAGGAAAGAACATAGCTTGATATGTAATTTGATGGGAATTTGAGATGTACCTTATGTATTTAGGGCTCTAGGTTACCTATAATCATGTCTCAGCTAATGTATGTCTCGAGCATGACATTGTGGAGGAAAAATTAAAATAGTGGTTATTGAAGGGCTAGAGGTTAAACCCCAAGGCAGGAATTTATTCTAACAACATAATCAAATTTAGGTTTATTATTATAATATCCATGGACCTTCTGAATTTTTTTATGAATTTGATAGCATTACTTACATGTAGGTGGAATGTGTCCCATTAGTGGACATTATCTTGACTTCTAAAAAGATTGATGTCTTAAGGGAGATTATCAATGTTAAATTTAAGGCCCATACATTTATACATGAACAAAGGCTAGATGATGAAAAATTTTACATGACGTCTTATCTATTAAATTGAGCCATTGGGATATTATACAAAGCTTATGGAAAACTATGACAACTATCTGTAGAATACTTGGATAGTAGAATTTGTGAGGACTATTGTTTCTTGTTTTTCTATAGATTCATAAATGAGATTACTAGAATTTATGAGTAAATTTATCCTCAAGTATACTAGGCTATTCATGGCACTGATATGCGTAGGATATATGATAATCTGAGAAGGATCATGGCCAAATGGGTGATTACTAGTACTATCTAGACTATACCATAATCATAATAGAGGGAACAAGAGAACCCCTTTTGTTTTTTCCATGGAACATCCTAGACAATGTGGATAAATAAGATATTTTCAACCAATTATACAATAGTATAGATGAGGATCTTGGACTCAATCATCATGATTATTACTACGATACCCCTTAAGTATTAAGTAACCTCATTTTGTAGTGAGGGCACACTTTTATCAGGTGGGAAAGGTCAGATTTGATTATAATTTAAAGGTATCCCAATCCAAAGAATGGGAACCTAAGGGAAAATTAAAAACTATATTCAACTCCTCAAGGAGAAAAGGTGATGACCATTAGACATAGACACCAATAATATGAACATGATGTTATCTTTATGAATGTTTCTGACAATTTGAAGTAAAATTCACATAAGAAATTGTCAAATGTCAATGATCATTACCTAGGACATATAATATGACCCAAATATCACCAAATAACAAACAAAATAAATGGTAAAATAAGAAAACAAGGCTTAGATGAACTAGTGGCCTCAATCACTATCATAGGACCCAACAAAATAGGATTAGTCTGTGTGTGTGTGTGTGTGTGAGAGAGAGAGAGAGAGAGAGAGAGAGAGAGAGAGAGAGAGAGAGAGAGAGAGAGAGAGAGAGAGAGAGAGAGAGAGAGAGAGATAAAAAAACACATAACTGCATACAAAATGACAACCTATTAGAATGTCTTATGAATTTGATAGAGGGATACAATGACAAAAAAATGTATATTTACATTTAGGCATACAAAAAATTACATCATCTAATAACATAATAAA
>JARHVA010002115.1:2235000-2245000 GCA_037957365.1 Torreya grandis
TTGTAATTAAGATAGTCTAATTATTGTAAGCATGAGATCTATATAACAAACTCATGGGCTGTATTGTATATTAGTGCTAGAGAGTAAGAGAGCTAAATAGGCTCCTTCAGAGAGAAGAGAGCAATGGTGTGTTCCTCCTAGTGCCACAATACCAAGTGTGGGTGCTGGTTTAGAGAATCAAAAGGGTTCTTCGTGTATGTATGATCTTGGTCAGCAGGTGTGCATGGCTTCTTTTGGAGATCTACAATGGTGAGTAAGGTCTAGTGATTTGCAGGTAGCAGCAGAGGCAGGAGATCTACTTGGAGTACGGTTGTGTGCTTGGTGTACTGGCAGCGTGTTACTGACTGGTGGAGGTGAACAACAATTCTGTATTTGAGTTGTGTGTTGGGACTGAGAGAGAGAGGGAAGAAGGTCTTTAGGTGTGGCAAGCCTTTGAGGTGGAAGAAGAAGTGGCATCTTCTTTATTGTATTTTCTTCTGAGTGATTATTAATACAATTGTGTATTGTCTCTCATATTCCTGTGTTGTTTCATATTTCTAGTTACTTATCATTCTGGTTAAATTTTGTGTTTAGTTGCTATTACAAGAGGTAATCATATGTGCTCTAATTGAGGAGCAAGATCCTGACAGTTGGTATCAGAGCAGGTTGACCAGGTTGACCAGGTTGGTACCAACTTGACAGTTGGTATCAGAGCTTTAGGTTGGGTTGACTAATAGGTGATTTCAGATCTGGTTAGTGTTTGTTGATTACAGGTCACTCTCAAGGGTTTCAGATTGAGTGGGAGTATAACAATGGTAGAATAAAGTAAGCTACGAATGGAGAAACTGAATAGCACAAATGGTCTGATTGATGGAAAGAAAGAGCAGGTAAAGGAAGATTGTTGGTCAGTAGAAGATCAGCATGTAGAAGCAGATGTTGCAGGTGATGTTGCATAGGTTGCTCTAGATAAAGTAGAATCTTTATTTACAGATTCTTTTGCCCTTTCCATGCAGCCTGAAATAGAGCATCTTTTCATGGGTATGTCTTTGGAGACTTTAGAGAGATTTATTTAGGGGTTGGTGAGCCTTGTCAGATTATTGATGATGGGGAAGTGAAGCTCAAATTGTAGACATATAACACATGGGTGTTGAAGAAGGTCATGCAGGTTCCAGTCTTGGAGATGAGTCTAATTTCTTCAAGAAAGTTGGGTGATGGGAGATGCACAATAACTCTCATAATGGATGCACTTGAATTATATGGTGGTAAGAAAGTAGGTGTCCTTTATCTATTTACTTATATTACTGATTCACCTTCTGTTGTAGAGATGTGGCTTCGTAGGCTTAGTCACATATGTAGGAGGGGAATGCAAGTTTTTAAGCGGAGGTCAGATGTCTTTGACAAACTTAAGAACTGGAAAGCCTTGGTTTTCATGGAGGAGATGGCAGATAGAGATCAGTTGAGGGGACTGAATTATTTTGAGCAAGGTTGTGTTAATTTTGAATAGGGTTCTGACCTAAAAGGAGCTTGCAAGAAAGTCATCACTCATAGGCAAACATAGGTACCAAAATCAGTCAGACAATAACCAACATCGGCAATAGGAAGACCGACGTCGGTCATATAGGAACCGACGTTGGCAGAATGGATACCGGCGTCGACAAGGGAAATGACATCGACAATCAGGGTCAGTGCAGGGAACTGACATCAGTCAGATGTAGACTGGGAGATGGCCGAGATTGATCACTGAAATAGATGGTGGGCTGACATCAAGCTGTCAACAAGTCTCAAACACCCATATGGAGGTTAGAAAGGGTAAGTGAACCTCATATTCATTGTTCACCTTCTTTATATTTCTTATTGATGGTCAAGAACTAGGAAGATGTGAAGAGGCAATGCAGGTAGAATCCAGAAATAGTGGGAGCTTGGCATGGATGAGGAGTGTGAGTCCTTGGGGAAGAACCAAATAGGTATTTGTTGGTGGAGTTGTCAGCTAGAAGAAAGCACTGAAAGATGGATGGATTCCCAAGTTGAAGAAGAGAGTGGATGGATACGTGAGATAGAAGGCCAAGGTATATGGTCTTGAGGAAGCTACAAGATAGTGGTACATGTTTTGATAGTTGGATGACAAAGTAGGGCTTCAGTTAATGTCAGTGTAACCATTGTGTTTGTCTTACCAGGTGGATGATGAGTCACAACATTATCCAGTTACTGTATGTGGGTGATATGCTAGCAGATTCATACATACAGGGTTTTTCTGAGCTAAAGGTAAGGTTAGTTCAGTGGCATGTCATGAGGGATTTGGAGCAGTGAAATTCTTTCACATAAGAGACATGGAGATTTTGTCTCCAGTGGGAGCTGATGTGAAGATAGTGTTGGCAAGGTTCATGATGTAGGATGTAGAATCAAAAAGCACACCAAGGGTTGGATAGTTCAAGCTGAGCTTAGAACAGTGTTTGAAATCACATGAGGCCTGGTGTAGACCTGAGTTTTCCCAAGCAGTGGGAGTTGTCAAAAATTATGGAGCCAATTCAGGGAAGGAGTACTAGAGGGCAGTTCAGTGGATTCTCAAGTATCTAAGAGGGACCAGCAGCAGGGATTCATGTTATGCAGGGTCAAGGTCTTCACTACATGGAGTTGTAGGTTCGAATGTGGCAGGTTACTTGGATGACAGGTGTAGCATCACAGTTTGTGTGGCAGTTGGTCTTTAGGATTGATCTTGAAGAGGGATACAAGCTAGGGAATAAATTAGATGGTGTATAAGTACAGGTATAGGTGCAACTATTTATCTCCAAGTGGGAGATTGTTAGGTTGTGGAGCTAAAAGCTTCACCAGGATGCAAACAGGAGGAGTTATAGAGGTTGCAGAGGTTGCAGAGAGTTGTAGGGCAACTGACATCGGTCTGATCAATCGACGTCGGTCAGATAGCAGTGCAGATGCAATCGACGTCGGTTACAAGTCGGCCGACATCGGTCAGGGAGGAGTTGACGTTAGCAACCTGTGTGTGAACATGTAGTTTGCATGTAGATTTTGGAGAGTCTATTTTTGGACTATTAGTTTGCATGTTAAAGGCTAATTATAGTCTTAGAGTTGTGAGTCTAATTATTATAATTAAGATAGTCTAATTATTGTAAGCATGAGATCTATATAACAGACTCATGGGCTGTATTGTATATTAGTGCTAGAGAGTAAGAGAGCTAAATAAGCTCCTTTAGAGAGAAGAGAGCAATGGTGTGTTCCTCCTAGTGCCATAGTATCAAGTGTGGGTGCTTGTTTGGAGAATCAGAAGGGTTCTTCGTGTATGTATGATCTTGGTCAGCAGGTGTGCATGGCTTCTTTTGGAGATCTACAATGGTGAGTAAGGTCTAGTGATTTGTAGGTAGCATCAGAGAGCAGGAGATCTACTTGGAGTATGGTTGTGTGCCTGGTGTATTGGTAGCGTATTACTGACTAGTGGAGGTTAACAATAATTCTATATTTGAGTTGTGTGTTGGGACCGAGAGAGAGAGAGGGAAGAAGGCCTTGAGGTTTGGCAAGCCTTTGAGGTGGAAGAAGAAGTGGCATCTGCTTTATTGTATTTTCTTCTGAGTGATTATTAATACAATTGTGTATTGTCTCTCATATTCCTATGTTGTTTCATATTTCTAGTTACTTATCATTCTGGTTAAATTCCATGTTTAGTTGCTAATACAAGAGGTAATCATATGTGCTCTAATTGAGGAGCAAGATCCTGACAATAATCTTATAATAATGTTTGTCATGGACATATTTATAAATTATTTCATGGTCCAATACCTTAAAAATTCTATGGTTTACTACATTAGTTACTTGGTTCAAACTATCTGATCCACAAGTGATTTAAAACCTGAATTCCTACATACTCCTTATTGTAATGTTTATATGGTATTTTACCTATCACTATAAATGGACAAAGGGAATGATTAAAATATTCATCCTTCATAGGTCATATTAAAAACTAGCCTAAGGATAATATAACCAAAACTTCACTCTTGGACTTTCTACACCATTAAATCCATTACAATATTATCCTTTTGGATGCATTATTTATGGCCCTACTTCCTTATAATACCAAATAACCATATGTGGATTCTATCTTAAATTATATAAAATGGAAAAAACATAATACATCCCTTGAAAAAGATGATTTACCACATCAATATCTTTTAAAACATTTTTTGCCACTCTACATATAGGTATGAATTTACAATAAAAAGATAAAATGAGTTCTTGTGGATAGTGGCCCAGGACTTTAACATTTCCAACATATCCTTTCTCTCCTTAATTATCATTGGACCTTCATAGTTGGAACCATATAATATGAGCATGAAAGGATTTTATAATATTTCAAGACAATTTTATGGGTAAATAACATTGAATATTATTATGGGTCCTCATACATTTCCCACTTTATTCCAAGTTATGCCAAATGATTTGAACTATAAAATTCTAGATTGGGATGTCCTTGTATACATGAAATATATGTGTTTCCCTTTACATTAAATATATTATTAAAATTTATTCATCAAGGATTTGTTTACACATGTCTAATGAAAACTAATCCCTTCAAATATAATGCAATGGTACAACAACCTAATAATACTACACTAATATCCTATAATCCATATTATTGTTATCAAAATCTATAAATATATGGATATAAATGCTAAGGGTTATGTAAAAATGAGCAAGGCATGATTCAACTTATTTTTCCTATAAATAATACAAATTGCCAAGGTTTGGATTTTTTAGAAATAACTACAAGACACAAACACATCTATCATATTACAATTTTTTTTCAAAAAGCCACATTAGAATGTATGCATATATCCAAAATTGAGCTCAAATTAGTCAAATATCACATAATCAATGAGGATGCTTCCCTTAAAATTTTGAGACTGGATGAGTTTTCCAATTATTAATCATAACTAGAGTACTTGGGGGTGTATGAAGATATCCTTTCCTTCTATCATAAGAATAAGTATTCTCATGCTACCTCTTTTGATGCTTAATTTAGTGAGAGAGATGATGCAAACATCCAAAAAAACACATCAAATGGTATTCATACCACACCATTCATTGCAGACAACTCTACTTTTTAAAATGAAGAAACAATCAAGTATAACTTTGGGACATATAAGGATCCTCAACTAGTTTTACTTTCTTGCATGATGTAGGATGATGAAGGAAAATCCTATCGATAAGTTTTCCATGATTTTACTAAAATATTTACTTTGTATTATGGATATGCCTAGGATTGATCCATCATTGGCATTACATGACATATTATTATACCCATATACAAGAAAAATAAAACATAAAATTTGAAAAATGTATCCAAAAGTGGTGTTATTGGTAAAAGATGAAATCTAAAATCTCTTATACACTAGATTTATAAGAGTCAAAACATTCTGATTATGTATCCAACATTGTACCTATCAAAAAACCCAATGGTGTATTTTGGTGTTGCACTGATTATTGGGATTTAAATAAGGCTTATCCTAAAAATTATTCCTCATTACCTAATATGCACATGATTGTATATTCTACATCTGGATATGAGATATTTTCCTTTATGGATGGATTCACAAGATATAACCAAATAACAATTAACGCTATAGATGAAAAAAAAATTGATTTACCACTCTTTAGGGTACATTTTGTTATACAATCATGCCTTTTATATTAATAAATGTAGGAGATACATATGAAAGGGCCATGACTCATATATTTCATGATTTTATACACAAAAATATTGAATATTATGTTGATGATTTAATTTTAAAATCCAAACATCACTAATACCATGTTACTCATTTATAATAAATATTTGAGTGCTTATAGTTTAATGTTTGTTTAATTCCAAAAAAATGGGTTTTGGGGGTATCTATGGGAAAACTCATAACATACATTATTTATTAGTGAGGCATTAAGGTTTAATGAAAAAGGTAAAATATATTATATAAATTCCACCACCAACAATCTAAAGTGGTTAGGATGTTTGTAAGGCTGAATTCAAGTTAGTTAGCATTTCATTACTTAGTCAGCTGATAAAACAATCTCGTTCACGTATTTGTTAAAAATGGATACAAAATTAATATGGGATTAAGTATTCCAACAAATTTTTGATAAAATCATATAATATTTATCAAATACACCAGTACTTATGCCTCCTATCCTAGATAGATTGTTAATAATCATATCAACCACCCATGAGGCCCTAGGGATCCCAATATCACAATTTGATGATAATCACAAAAAAACATGCAATCTATTATATTAGTCACTATTTAGTTGATTATGAATTCAAAAATATAGCAATGGAAAAACTATGTCTAGCCTTGGTTTTTATACTCATAAGATACAACCTTATTTTCTCAATAATGAGTTTCACATCATAATTAAAGAAGATTCAATAAGATTCCTTATGAATAAAACACACCTAATCCTCGACATAAAAAAATTGGATGATGCAACTTATATATTTTGACCGTAATTTGTATCCCAAAAGTCAATAAAAGGAAAATTCATAGTTGACCAATTAGTGGCCAATCCTTTATCAATTTTTTTTCAACTCACTGAAGCTTCTAATGATGAGTTCAAAGCGTATAATATATCTTCAAATAAATTGACAATGTTCTTTAATGGATAAAAATGTACAACATGGGTAGATGATGGTATTGTATTTTATACCCTTGAAGGCTAATACATGCCTTTATATTATAAATTACCTTTTTCTTGCACTAAAACTATAGCCGAATATGGGGCCTTGATCATCAAATTATCCATAGCACATAAGCTTGATATAATAGACATCAAAGTTTTTTGAAATTACTAGTTGGTTGTTATTATAGTTATTAATAATTAAAAAACTAAATAAGAACAACTTTTTCCATATAAATAAATGGTATATAAACTCACACAGATATTTGACACATTTTCTATCCATAACATTCCACATAAAGAATAACTACCATGCAAATGCTATGAAAAATGTGACATCATTGATGAATGTTTATGATGATAACAAAAACTTTACAATATGATTGATATGAAATCCTTCCATTTCTTCTGATTAAATGAATGCCTTGGACATTCTTCTTATTACTTGTAGTACTATAAATTCATTATGGTCTACTGATATTTATAATTTTCTTTATCAAACCTATATACTAGACCATTTTTCATGAAATGATAAACCTAAATTACAATTGAATCAATTCATTAGTTTATTATAGGAAATGATTTATTTAAACAAGGTTTTGATATATAATTACACTGATGCTTAACTAAAGATGATAGTCATATTACACTCTTACAAATACATGCCGACAACTATGGCGGACATTTCAACGTAAATGCAATCTCTAAGAAATAATTACACAAAGGTTATTGATAGACTATAATTGATCAAAAATGTATCAAACATGCAAAACCATATTTATAATGCCAAAAATATAACAATTTTAATCATATAGCATCACATGAGTTACAGTTGATCATTTCATCATGGCATTATTACTTTGGAGAATTGAATTAATAGAAAAGGTAAATGTATCTATTGGTGGACACGAATTTGTCATTACATTTATAAAATATTTTACAAAATGAGTGGAAGAAATTCCATTTGAGTTTACTATAGGGGTTGATATATGCATGTTTTTTTTATGACCAATATTATTTACTATTTTGGCATACCTTCATCTATTACTTATGATAATTGAATATCATTTAAAAATAAGACAATAAATTAGTTTGCAGTAAATAAAAGATTAACCATATATTTCCTACCCATAGGAAAATGTCCTAGCAAAGGAAACCAATAAAATAATTATTAAAATACTTGGAAAAAGAATTACTATAGAATACTAATTGGAACCAATACATGGTATATGTTTTATGGGCATACTAAACTTGTGTATGCACACCTACTCAAGACATGCCTTAGTCTTTGGCCTATGTTACATAGGTAATCTTACTTATTGAACTTCAGAAACCTTCTTTGTGTGTTTCTAATAAACACATCATAAAAGATAATGAATACCATGAAAAGATATTGCATCAGTTTGAGAAATTGAGTACCAAATGCACACAGGTTTCTAGGCACACATTTGTTAATTAGGATTATGTAAAATGAGAATATAAAAAAAGGGTTCAGCCACATGAATTTGTTATGGGTAATTTTATATTAAACTAAAATTAAAATAATAAAAATTCAAAAAAAAAAAAAAAGAAGGGAAAGTTCAAACCATATTGGTTGGGACCATTTATAGTTATAGAAAAGTTTTGAAAAGATATATACCACCTTATTACACTTGAAAGCATGTCTTCAAAAATACCCATGCATATTATGAAATTGTGTAAATATATTATGTAATAAATATTCCTAAAATATGAAATAAATAAAATAAAAAAGATTCAAAAATACAAAAACATTTTTGGCACCTACGTGCTTTATCAACTCCTTGGAATCTATGTGTTAGTTCCATGTTAACAGATGTCATACTTAGTTATTCCTATATATACATATGTGTTAAAATTATATTTTGAGTGTGATATAGGCATACACAAATACATTATATATTATTATTTTATATTTTGGGCCTTCCCTCTAGTCATTTCATGTAGAGATTGGTAGCATCCGTTACTTTGATCTTGATACACACAAGTTATATGGTTCAATGATCACATTTCAGTATCATGCTTGAGCTTAAATATGTACTTAGACAAGCCTTTATACATGATTATATCTTACACATGGTACTAGATATGTAATACACTTGACATTTTTTCTTATCACATTGGATCCATGGGCAACTATGACATGTTTATGTTGGTTACTTATACTTTTTTTTATGTACTTCCTTAAGTGTCTTAATTTGTTATTGTATTCCTTGTTTGATCATTTGAATATGAAATTTTGTTTTTATTACATGTGATTATGTATGATTTCATTAACATGTACATATGTCATTTTTGTTTGTATGGATATTTGACTATGTTGTTATCAATTTTTTGGATGTTTGACTAAGTCAAGTCCCTTCAATTGTGTGGCATTTAAACATGCCCCTTGTTTAAAGTTTCCTTGGACAATTAACTTTTGAATTGTTCTTTAGTGCTATTGTGTGTGTGATTGTATTCTTATTGACCTTTTATTATTACTATCTAGATGTTTCCATGATATTTGTCATGCATATTAGGCCTCTATGTGATCACATTGGTTATATGCACATCAATGCTATATCTACCTAGACATGTTCCTTTTATATGCTACACAGTTATAGTCACATAATACATAGTTGTCCTATAATTTTGAGGTGAGTTAACTACCCATTCCAATATTTACATTACCTCAAGGGAAGAATATCAGTGGGGTATGTCATAGAGGCATGTTCTCCACACTTGGAATAGTTATCAGATTCAATGGGGGTATGCTTTGGAAGTATGTTTTTCACACGTATTCAAAATATTGTACTTATATCAATTTTCAGATTTTGTGTGGGAATGCCACATGGGCATGGATTTTAGAGATTCACAATTTTCAAATTTAGTAGGGACATGCCACATGGGTGTGGATTCCACACATTCACAATTTCCAAATTCAGTGGGGACATGCTTTGGAATGATGTTATCAGTACTCATTTATTATATGGTAATCATAAAAAAATTTAGATTAAGTGGGGGAATGTCATATGGTGATGGATTCCCCACATTCATAGTTCTCAAATTTAGTGGGTACATGCTCTGGAATTATATTCTTCACATTTTTATTAGTATTCAACATCTCTAGAATATAGTGGAGCCATGTTTTAAAAACATGTTCTCATTGGTACTTATATCAATTTTTATATTTCTCCATATAAGTGGGGAAAAGCTTTGGAATCACTGTCACCACACTTAAATAGTTTTCTAAATTATCCAAAATAAAGAGTTATATGATCCAAATACACATTTGGAGTAAAATTCTATACATTAGTACCTTTTTGTATATAGTTTCAACATGAGACAT
>JARHVA010002115.1:2250000-2390000 GCA_037957365.1 Torreya grandis
TTACAATAGAGTGACATTTGTGGATATGAATAATTAAAACTAACTATTCACCAAGCATTACATGCACAAATTTTATGAATTTCATGTAGCTGTGAAGAAAGGAGAGAATAAAATAGTAACTAATGCTCTCATTCCTTCTAAAATTATTGAACAAAAACTATAAGAAAAGGATAATGATGTCATGGTAGAGATTTAGTTACAGTAAATGGTAGAATACATGATGAGAGAAAGGAAGTTCTCAAACATCATGGTGGTTTATGACATGTTAGGTAGCATAAAAACAATTCCCATGTGCATGGGGATCACTCAGGACTTGTTGGTGTTGAAAACGAGTCACAAACCTTCGAGAGTCCACGTAATAAACTTCATATAGAACCCTAACTTCTATATAATTCAAAGATATGGAATTTAATGAAGATTCATTAAATTCAAACTTTGAGGGAGATGTTCTAACATTCACACTTATATACAGCTACTTATTTCATGAGACCCAAAATGCATAATAAAAACATATGGTAGCATTTATAGAAAATATGGGTGAAAAGTTGATCAAACTAGAATGATGTTTTTAATGAAATAAAAATTATGTTTAATGCCATGTGTTGGGTTATTATTTGTTTAGCATAATAGTTTGAATTCTATGTACCTTATATTCTGCCATGCTTCTACCGTTAATGTAACTAAGCATATACATATTCAAATATAACTTGTTTCCATATCAATGTTTTCTCTACACTAATTATGTAAAATTCATTACTAATGTGGAGTGTCGATGTCAAACTTACTTGCCATAGAATGTCCATAATGGATAATGTTCTTAGCTACCTAATCCCCAATGTTTAAGAAGATTAATCCATTATATATATAATATTTAATAATATATTATATTTACAATAATTATAAATATATTATATCATATCATATTATATATAATATTATTATAAATTATTTTATAATATATCATTTTATTATAATTAATAATATGTATTAAAATATTAATATTTATAATTAATTATTATAATAAAAAAATAATATATAGTATTATATAATATATTATTATTAAAAAAGCTAATAATATTAGTTTAATGTCCATGAAATTCATGATAGGCATAATAATATCTAGACGTATATGTACACGACAATGAGATGTGTCATGATATCTTATAAGATCAAGTACAATCAATTTCAAATCAAGCATTATCCTTAATCTTGTAACTTAGGAACTTATCATGATCCACTACGGGAAGGCATATGCATTTTTGTAGGTCTTAAATTCTTTCTAGACAATGGTGAATGTGTGTTCTTTATAGGTATAATGAAACTGAAAACTAACATGACAAATAAAAGTACCAATATGCCAAGATTCTCAACAATAACTTGTATTGATAAGTATTGAATTAATTGAAATAATTACAAACCCAAACCATTCTTAAATAAGCCTAAACTCAAAAATTAGAGTTTACAAGCAAATTAATAAAAAAACTAAAATCTAAAAAAAAATGTCTACTTTTAGCAACTTCTATTTATAGTAAATTGTGCATGCAAGCATATTTGGCTATAAAGATTTACCTAATTATCCTAAATTATAAAATTAGCCAATGGGATGAAATTCAACTAACTTTGACAATTGGTTCTAAGAATATACAATTTCTAAAAATAGAAAATTCCCAAAAAAATCATTTAACATTAATTTTAAAACCTTAAATGATCACGTTCAACCTTTAAAAAATATAAAAACAAAATATAATGGGATAGATCACCTTAATGAAGAATCAATCTTTTTGATACGGTCATTTTGGCATGTGGAGGAACTCAAACAGAATTATGGGTCAAAAGTTATGTCCTCAAAAAAAAAGTGTACACAAGGAGATTGTAGTGAAAGATCATCCATTTGATAGAGATAAAATTAGAGATATCGTGGTGAAAAATAAAACCTTGAGATTCATGGATAATGGTCCATTAGTAGTCCATTATGAGAGTAAACATCTTGAGAAATATGCAAGCATTAAATAGGAGTTAGACAATATGCCTTTGGATCATGATGAACGATAGATGTGATGACATGAAATTTTGTTTTCCCTAACATGTTTGAGAAATGTGTTGGTCCATCTATGGAGAGAGTAACTAATAATATGATTAAGTATGGTGTATTCCATCCTTATGATAGGTAGAGTGAAAAATCTAATCAAGTGATGGATATGGTAATGATGGTTGAATATCTAGTTGGTGATGATATTCTAACATTGTGTGAGTGTCATTAAATTGATATGGAAACAAGATAAGATGATAGAGCATGGAAACCAATTCATTATTAAGGATATGTGCAAGTGAATGTTCATTTTCAATAGTCTTTAGAAGAAATGTTGACCCAATAATACATGAATTATTGTCTTAGAGAGTGAGTATAATGATGTTGAAGATTTAAATAGGCTCAAACATGATGTGGATCAATATTCTAACATGTGGATAGATTAATTATTACAGCTACTTTGGATACTAACATTAACATGAGGAAATTGATGTTTCAAGTATTTATAGTGATTTAAAGCTCACGAAGTGGAAAAAGGTGTTGATAATGTGCATTACAACTCTAAAATTTGTAGACAAAGCTAAATTTTTGGATAAGATGGAGATATTTCTTAGTATATAAATATAGATAATGATGTGAAGGTAATAATTTTACTTGAGGTGGGTTTGTATGATATGGTCTATCATTTGGATGCCCAATTATATGTTGATTTAATTATCATGAGATTGGGGATGAGAGATAATATTTTATCCATGAATGAGCAGCTAAAGGTAGATGTATCTAATGTTATGGATGATTCCAAATATGATTGGATAATGTGTGAACAAATATAATAATTATTTAGGATGTGGTGGATATTTTATGGTGGGTTCATCCCACATGGGATTTTGTGATGCATGAGAGATAATATTGGTGGTGGTGGAGATCTAAGAGTTGGTTTCAGTACACATGTGAGTTAATTGAGAGATGGTTATGCCTTTGATGGAGGAGGTCTAATTACATAAATGAGAGATATTGGAGTGGATAAAAATCCCACAAGGATTGAGATAAATATAAGAAATGTGAAGATAAGAGAAGACAAACCAACATTTAGGAGTTGAAATTGGTGTAATAAAAATAAGAGCTAGCATCTTATTTATGTGGTATATTTGAAGGGGATGCATTGGCTTGTTTTACTCATGAAAAAAAGAGTGGTTTTGCCACTCATCATATCCATGTGATCCAAATCTCAAATTTTTTAAATTTGGGTTTCTGATGTATGAGCATCCATATTCCTAAGCTATTTTGCATCACCAAAAATATAGTACATTCATATTTCCATTATCTCTTTTACTTTCCCATTCATTTGTGTGTTTGGAGGAAGTGGTCTTGGTTTTCATGTAGAATCATTCATGTTCTTGGTATGTTCTTTATGGTGACATCACTATTTTACTTCATAAAATTTATCAAAGTGGTTCAATGCTTTAGAATCCATTTAGGATTGAGTACATTATTTCTTAATTAGTAGAGCTTTTACGCTAATTAGGTTTCACCTAGGCCCATATATGTCTTCATTATATCACTTAATTCTTTGAAAACATGTTGATTTTTTAGTTCATAATTTTATTTGGAATTGTGACCATGTTTGGGTCTTTCATTTTATTATTTTGTTAAGAATTGAAAATGGACTTTGTAGTGTGACTCAGAGTTAGAAACCTGACTGGGTCAGGATACACATTACTAAATTTTTAGTAGTTGTTATAGGAAATAAATTTCCATATATTTGTCTTTTGATATATTTCTATTGCATTTTATTTATTTCATCATCCTAATTCCCTGATTGGAAATAAGACTCAAGCTCGTTGGTTATCCTTTGGCGATTAGAATTCTATCTCCTGACTACAACATGGCTATAACTTTTAAATTTAGGTATGGTGAATGAGATTCATATTATCTATAGGTAAGTAATATTTCATCGATTCTTCCTACAATTATAATTGGATTTAAGTTTCCGATTAGGTCTTCCATCAATAGAGCATCACTTTGTAGTATTGATTGAAATTACATTCCTCATCTAAGATTATTCATAGTAATATTATTTTTAAAATACCAAATACATCTATTTGATATAAAATGACACTTCATAACTTGATAGGATCAATGAATAAACTAAAAATGTGATTTATTATGTTCACTTAGTCTAAAAACCTGATCATAACTTTTGTAAATGTATACACAATATTGGACCTTTATTTTGATCTATTTGGAATATGAAGAGTATGAGATAGATGTTAAAATATCTAGTGAACATCAAAAAATGTTAGGATAAGGCCAATGGTCTTTCCATTGGTCTATATATACAAAAAGTTATTCTACTTTCAGCCCTTGCTTTTGGAGGATGATATAGAAGCCTAGGGTTATAATTTGGATTTTTCTGAGTCTGTAAAAGTGTTTATTAAGCCACCAATGTGAAGGAAAAGGTTTGAATATATAGTATTAGGACAATGTTTAATTATTTGGTCCATTTTATGTGGAAAATAAGATACTTTTTTGAGTAATATAGGTTATAATTCCACAGTGATATTGAATGTAATTGATCATTATAGCTCATTGTTAAATTCTTTGATGTAACACATGTATGTGTCCATTTAATTTTATGAAGCCCTAAATCATGGGAGATAATTTAAGGACTTAAGTGGTCTCCCCCTCTTAGTGGTTTCACAAATTATCTTCTTGAAGTAATGGTTTATTTGTATAAGTGAAAGAATGGGGGTCAAAATATTAGGGTATTAGGCATGAGATAAGTGGGTATAAGGAATGATTGAAAATGCAATTATTTTATAAATAAATGTTAAATCATGTGTATACTCCTCCATCCTTCACATGAAATTTTATATTTTATTTTTGTTGTCTAAGAATAATCAGTCATCATAGTATTTATCCATCTACTATCTCCATCTTAATACTAACTAATAATAGGTTTCAAAAACATTTACATGTGATTTTTTGACATCCCTTCCATTATTTACCATCAATGTCAAAAAATATTTTCATTAAATATTTTATAATTTGGATGTAAAAAAATAACACAATGAGGAAGTTGATCATTGAAAGGGTTTGAAATAATAACATGTGGATAATGGCAAACCACCTAAAAGCATATGTGATAACCCTATATATTGTAGTTCTATTACTAATTATCACTACGAAATGAAATTAACACTGATCTGATTCTTTATTATCACAAAAATCCACCAAGGTATAATTTTTTTCTACCCACCTAACCTATTATTTCATAAAAATATCATCTTCAACAAGACACATAATAATTAGACCTTCAATATCATGTTTTACCATATAGTAAGCAAAAACCTTTCCAATTTCTTAGAAAATGTACTCATATTCCCTTGTACTTTATATGTAACTGAATTTATAACTCATCTCAATGTTTTATTTATTGAATATCTATTTAAATTCAATACAATAAATTTATGCAATATAAGAGATCCCAACAACTTGATTGTCTCATAGATATATTTAGTGGATGTACTATACCTTTTCCTTACTTTAGAATTAGTAAGGTTGTAAAAGGTATATTTGAAAAACACCAAAGGTAGATCTTTACCTTGTAAATTTTCTTTGATTATTTGTATCACATACATATTTTAAATATAAGAATACATCCTTTTAATTTGATGATTCAAACAACGTTTTGCTTAGGGACCTTAAATTTATAGCTAATGAATAAACCTTCATGTTCTTCCACTAAAGATCTTGAATTGTTTGTTTATGGATTGAATATATAAATATTTGATTAAAATTTGAGTTAAATAGTGTAATCCTAATCCTTTTCCTATATCTCTTATGTCTTTTAATCGATCTGTTTCAATCATGATATAGGTGCATTCTAAAATCGTTAAACTTGGGATCTAAATTACAAAATTTGCATGCCAATGAGTCAATATGGATACTTGATTGAATAGATTTTTGGTACTTAATATTCCTAAAATTACTTTCAATATAAAATTTAATACCATTAATATGGAAAAACATCCTCTCGAAATGCTTTTTTATGGCCCATGATTGCCCTTCCATTTGGTAATCAAATAAGACTTTTTTGTCTAGTCTTAATCCATTTATATCAATATAGGTATGACATAAACGCCAATATTATATTAAAAATGGACATAAATAAAATAAAATAATATGAAATCATGAAATAAAATAATAAGATTAATTGATTATAAAGTTACCAAATGAATTAGAGTTTAAAAACATTTAACAAAAAAATTTAATAGTTATTAAAAAAAATTGTAACATACCTAAATAAAATGGATTTATAGTTATATAATATCCATGTGATGGTGATGGAGATGATGGAATATTGAATCTCATCAAACTATATTGAAACCTATTAGTAGTATACTTAATTAGTCTTTTATTTGTGTTAGTATTTAATTTAACTATAAATTTATTAATATGGTTTGTAGAAGCCATGTGATTTTTCAACTTCATGTGTTTATTAAAATAAAAAAACATTGATACTATTTGTGAGTATAAAAAATAACTACCATGTTCATAGTGTGAATTCCACTCTTACTTTTACTTTACCCCATAATCTTCAAGTGTTTCATCCACCACAAGAAACAAATTACTAATATGTGTCTTGTTGATTTCATTAAGCCATTTAATTTATTATTGAATCTCAAATCTATCCCCAACATATTTTCTTTTCATCATCTAGTTAAATGAAAAATATATCACTACATCTCATACCTTTGATTTTTTTCATGGTTTTTATATTTCATGTAATAAATTCAATAGGTACAAACTATTTGAGTTTCCAAGCATACACCACCAAATTTATAATATAGATCACAAGCATCACAATGGATATTTATTTGAGTTAATCCTTATTTTGAAAATAATTAGAAGCTAATATTCTCATTGACAAATCACTCCTTTTTAGTATGTTCAATACTTTTTTTTCCCCAAGAGGAAATTATAGTATGTTCAATACTTATAATATGCTATTCCAAACAAGAGGTGGATTTTTTTCTAAATTTTTTTCATACATGGGACATTCCAAATTTTTCTCTAACTTTATCAATATTTATAATATTTTATACTAAATTTGAATCTAGCGTATCAATATACAAAGAATTTAATTTTCTATTCATATCCACAAGTGTCCCACAAAATTTATACTTTTGAAATTCATTTGAAGTTTTAAAAATTTCTTTTACTATTAACAAACTCAAAAGGATTTGGTACAACCTCATCATCCATAATTTCATGTCAAAATTTAGAAAATTTAGTCTAATCATAACATAATTATACCAATGGAATTTTTGTAATTACCACTTACTATTTAAAACTCTATTTAATTCCATTCATACATATTATTTTTAAGTCCATCTATATTTAGTTTTTTAAATGAGTTATTGGCTTGCCATCAAGAAGGTCTTTAAAATGTGAATTACTTCTATTACAAAAATAAATACAAATTATTTATTAGATAACCATTAATGCTTCATTCAATAATAAATTTCCTCCTACAGTATTTAGTCATTGATGGGCCATTGTCCTTGTTCATTGTGATATCACTATGTAATAAAAAAAAATCTTAATGGGTACTTTGCAATAAAAAAAACTTTTATTTATAATTATGTGTAGGCATGTTATAACATGATATCATCACACACATAATATCATCATTAAATCTAATAGAGCTAAGAAAAAAATACTAGCACTAATCCAACCAACCAACTCGTGTCAACAAAAACTAGCCCTATCAAAAAATTAAAGGATAAAAACCTACAAAACTAGGATCCTCTCCCTTTATATGATTTTTGAGAGTGAAGGATCATGTGGTTTAGTCAAATTTTTGATAATTCCCTTTTTTGATAGTTTCATTTTTTCATCTAAATATGATTCAAGAAAGAAAGTATTAGATATTTCAAGCGACTCAATGGCATTAAAATCACTTGAAGCATAAGCCCCTTTACCTTTAAATTCAATGTATATAAAGGAATCTCTCAGCCACCTCTTGTATCAATTGGAAATTTCAATATTAAGGCATATCTTAGTCACCTATAAAGTATCCAATATTTTAATATCGAAAAGGCATATCTTGATAAGCTATTTTATCACTTGGAAATCTCAATATTATGTCACACTTACACTATTGTATACTGATGAAAGCTTCACTATTATTTCAAATTTTATTTTTAAGCATTTAAAAAAGTATTTAGCCAATTCAATAGGATATTTTATCTATTTCAAGAAAACCATTATAAAATATTCAATCTTTCTCTAGATGCATCCATGTAGATAAATGAGCACAATTTCACAAAGCACTCTTAGTGGGATAAATACATGTACTTTGTTTGTCCCTTATTACTATTGGATACATACATAATGATCAGTCATCATAGGGGTGATTAGGGTTAGTTTAACCCATTACACTGCCCCATTCACCTTTGTAGTTTTTCATCTATTACAATCCCTATTAGGGATTCAAATTTTATGAAGTCATTTTCAAATATTTCAAAACAATATAAAGATAAAATTTATGTGTGGAGGTGCGTTTCAATCAAATGTAGCTGATTGGGATTTCAATTTTCCTAATTTTGAGTAGGGTTAAACATATACACGTAGAGGTTGGTGCTATCCTCTTCCTAATTAATTTTCCTCTTCTTGATGAGACATATCAATGACAAATAAATTATTAGTTGCACATATGTAAGATCAAATAGAGTTGATTATTTCCACACATGGCTCAGTCTTACAAAGTAAACATAAAATTAGAAAACATGCATGTCTATTTTTGTTGTTAATCATTAGACATATTTTATTCTTCAATCTTTGTCTATTTCAATACATTGATATTATTTGTTTATCATAAGTTATTATACAACATTTTTTTTCAAATCATCTAATCTTAATTATAGTTAATCACTACATTAATTCCAAAATTTGATAAATTATATTGTCGAACATACATTTTACTCAAGCATTGCTTCAAAATAATTATCCTATGGTTTGGACAAGTTCTTAAATATTGGATCTAATATATGATATTAAAATAATTTAATTTTGATCTCATACTTAATGTATAACACTAAAAATATTTTATTTTTATCTTGGATTTTGATATCTGACATTAAAATCACATTTACTTTTTCCATGGAACTAATGATTATTTATTAATCCATATACACAAAAAAATTCCTTATTCTTCTATCCTTTTATTTTTATCTTAGGGTTTTATATCTAATCTCTGATTTTCACTTATAATTTTCATAAATTAGATATATTTTTTACTTAAGGTTTTCACCCTCATTTTATTATTAGGGATTATTTTCCTAGTCTTTTTGCTTATCCTCCCACTTTTTCAGCTCATATCTGGTCCATAATGAATCTTTTTTTAAAAATTCTCTTAGGTTTTTTCTATTTTTAATGAGTTGATAAAAAAACCTATATTTTTTCCTAAATATTACATGGATTTTCTAGAATTCAAAATTTACTATGTTTAATAAATTTGACCTAGGGGATGAATGATGTACCTATTTGAAAATTAACTTCTTATTTTTTCTATATTATAATTTTAATAAAAAACCTCTCTAGGATTTCAAAAATATGTAACATATATATTTCAGTTGTTGGTTCTTTATTGTGTAGATGATATATGTTATCATGTATAATCATATAATAAAAAGAACCATTAATTCTTTTTAAAAGCAAATAATAATATAGAATTAAGGAACATCATACATTCAATAGGTTATAAGCCTTACTCATGAACAACCTCAAGTGTCATCCAATTCTCATTGTTTCAACATTCAACCAGAGCTTTTACTAGTTACTACTAAATGATCATATATGACTCCTTTCTTTACTCATCCTCTTATACATAAAATGTTTAATAGATATCATCCCATATCCATTATTATTCCATGGCTTATACTAGATTACACAAACAAATACTTAAAAAGGTAGGCCATCAAAATAATAAAAAAGTCAATAAATCAATATAAAATGTATGATATCGTTGATCAAATGAAAAATAACCATGCTGAACTTTAAATTTTAGAATTAATAAAGAGTTCATCAGTGAAATATAGAAGAAGAAAATAACTCATGACTTTATTCACTTAACACATTTGAATATTCAACACAGTTAATAGTCCATTGCTCAAAGTACCATGTGATAAACATTGATTTCTCATTAAGTGCTTATAGATTATAGGACAAAATTCTCTATATACCTTTTAAAGTTCACCCACACTCAAAATAATATATCCATCTATCTATACTTCTTGAATACATAAAGCAAGGGTTTTTATACTTGTTTTTACCTATTCAAGTGTCAAGTTCCCAACTTAATATGGACAAATGGCATATGAACTCCCAAAAGGGTGAGATTCATGGCTCTTACAACTAATTGATCTTATAGAATTTGGCCTCTACACCCCTAGATGCTTGCTCTATGTAATATATTCATGTCCAAGTGTTTTGTAACTCACGAGCTGGTACAAGGTCTCTGGTTGGTGCCGTCGAAGTGTCCTACTAGATTTATTCTTTCTAACTTCTCTCACATTCCTCATGATCCACTTTCTTTTGCTCCCCTACTCTTCTACTTCTTGTTCAAGGTCCATTGTCCTTGAGTTCCTCATGCCACATTTTTTTCTTGACTAGGTCCTCTCATGTTGAGTCTTCTATGCCAATGTCCTTCTACATCCTTCAACTCTTGGGCTACTAGTCTTGTGCCATGGTCCTCCCACACCATGGTTCTCATGTGATATCATTCTTCCATGTTGTGTTGGTACTTGCATAGAAATGGATAATGGTCCCTCTGTGCTACTCACCAAAATTGGAAAAAATACTTGGTCAAAATTGAGGGGCCAACATGCATGCTAAATATCAAGGACATAATCTAAAATTACTTTTGAATAAGACCATTCTAAGTGAATAGGAGCTGAAAAAAATTCATGTCCATTGACTACAAAGTTGTCCAAGTTGATTCTAATGATTGATTTATGAGAAAATATAGAAATAAACAAAACTCTAAAAATAATAGATCAAAAATAAAATTATAAATTGCTTGTAGATAGGAATGTTACAAGTGGACAAAAGTGTCATAACATTTGAGTCCATTAATCACACACTTATTCTAGTTGATTATGATGAAAATATTTTGGCTCATATCACTGTGTCTCTTGAATAATATGATATATATTAATTTAGATTGTGTCACAATTTTTTTTGATTCTCTTATTTTGATTTTGAATCCAAAAGGTTAGTTTAAAAAATTAAAAACATTGAAGAAATAAAGGAGTGTAATGTGCTAAGCTCACCGTAATCAACCCCTTGATGATTAACTTAATTTGAGATGCTTTAGAATCAGATCATGGTTATTCCTTGTGAATTATCTTGATTTTAGAAAGAATATGGACTACTTTCTTAATGTACAATAGTGTGTAAATTAGAAACAAACTGATAGCGAGTGGTGATAATGAAATAATTTTGATGTGTATTTAGAAGTGAATATTTTGACTATTACCTTTATAGGAGGAAGAATTGAACTTGAGTATGTAAAACACACTTTTTTCCTTGAGAGGATACTCTAATTGTGTAGGGCACTCAAATTTAGTACACCCCCCAAAATACAGTAAGTAGTCATTTATCTATTTTAATAAAGTTAAAATTTTAAAATTGTAAAATTTTAAAGTGAAAAGAGACACCTATATGAAAATGAAACCATTTTTTTAAACTTGTAACTAATAATGGAGAATAATGCCTCCTTGTTGAACAACTTGGAGAATTTAAAACCATGTAAAATTGAGAGTTCTCAAATCCCACTTTTAAATAAATAATAAATCCTTTGTGTTGGAAACATGCATTATTCCAACTCTCATTAATATGAACTAGTACGTAATGTACAAATTGAAAAAGATGAAATGATGATCGATTCCCTAAAAGTGATTCTAAGTCTATTCAATGTCACTAAATTTTAATATACATTTTTTAATATAGGAAGGAACTACATAATGGATTTATTAGAAGTGATAATAAAGTCATTGAGTGTCACTAAAATTAAATGAACATTCCCCACAATTTATTTGAATCTTAACACAAACTAAAGAAACTTTGCGTGGAGTAAACCGAACCTATGTATAGTTCTTTGAACCCTCATCAATACAAGAGGTCTAATGGATAGAGTGGTAGAATGGATATGAATGAACCTTAAGAGAAAAACAATACCACATAGTGTTTGTCAACTCTAAATATTAGGAACACAATGATCAAGTCTATGCTTCTTAACGTATCTTTTCTCAAGATAAACATGTAAGACAATATGCCAAACTAGTTAGAAGAACATTTGAATAGTAAATCTCTAAGGACATTTTAAAAAAACATAAATATTTCCATTAAAAAATATCTAGATGCTGAAAGTTCTAGTGGTTAGATCACCCATTCTCAACATTCATAATCAAAACCTAGGAGGTAGGCACTTCTACACAACATATCAACAAGGCACAAAATACATAAAGTGAAATAATCAGTCCATTTTCACCACCTTCAACCCAATGCATTCTGAAAAAGAAGATCTCCCAAAAAATATGGATGATAAAATTCATAGCAAATGAAAATTCAATCATCCAAGGAGAAGCCTTGGACAAAATCTTAAATATGTTAAGATGAAGGAGTTGTATAGTTCAATACTTTCCTTATTGGTACAATTTTGGAGATAATAGTGTATTTTTTAATTTTTTTATTTTTAAGGTGAGGGATTCACCTTTCAAAAAAAATATTAATAAAAATTTGCACACTATGAAAAACTTTTTTTCGGGGGTGATAGCTTTAAATTTTTAGTTTTTCATTATTATAATTAAGTTTTAAAAGTGTAATATTTTTTTAATTTCATGATTTTCTCTTGTTTTTCTAATTAATTCAATTCAATGTTCTATAAGAATATGATGACTTATTTACAATTCCTTACTTTATTTTATCATTTACATATAGATGTATCAAATTTAAAGAGGGTGGAACCTAATAATATAATAAAATATAACTATAATTAATTTATTCAAATAATTCTTTCTACATTTTTATGATTATGATTATTTTAATTTATAAATAAGAAGATGGTTATTTTCTATTATGCTAATAAATATATCTATTTTATAAAATATTAACCTAAATTTTAAGTGCATATATTTTTAAGATTTAAATTAATTAATTAAAAATAATTAATTTATTCATATGTTATTTAATTGATTTGATTGCAATATAAATGTTCTTATTTAATTTTAGTTAAAATTTATTTATTTATATTATATTTTTGTGAACTCTTACTCTTTCCTACCTATTTTAATATTAAATTTTGTTTAATCTTTTTATAATTTATATGAAGTTGTCGAGGCTAAGCATTGGACATACTCTTTTATGGTTTCAAAAAGCTGATTTTTTTATAACTATATATATATTTTTATTGCACTAATTTTATTCCATTTTATTTAATCTAATAACCCTAGTTTGATTTTGATCCTAAGTTCCATATAATCTCAAATTTGGATTTGTTTGATCCCAATCCCCATATCCTTTAAAATTTTAAAGATAATATTACAAGTCTACTTGTGATGGAACTCTTAAGATGAGTTTTTTTCCAATACCTACAAATTATTCTTTGAATGTCATATAAAGATTATTAAAATATTTATAAATAATAATTATAATGATTGTGATAGTTTGAATTATCTAGTAACCCCTATTTTTATTTTGTTCTCATAAAATATCTATAGAGGGATCCATGAAAGCATATTTATAAAATACATGTTTAAGTGATATTACATATTTAGGTATGGTCTTATATTTGTGATTTATTTTGAATATTTACATAAACAAGTGATTATGACCATACAAATTATATTTCTAATGCCTCTTTTTCATTTAAACAATAATGGGGCATAAAGTGAATAGTTTTCTTACTCCTTAGTGGGTGTTACAGTCACCCACTCCCAAAAACACACATACAAATTAAGTATTCTAATATACAAATTAAAATTATATTTTTATATATGTTCAACAATGATACAAAGATTCATATAAACATACACACGTAATCCTCCTACATCTTATGAAGAACAAAAACACTTTATCTCATTATTAGATTACATTAGCATACATATTGAACTTAACTATATTAGGCCCTTGGATATGTTATCTTTCTTTGTCTTTTTTTCTAAGTTAAACTTAGACTCTCTCTACTCTCATATTCTCTATAGTTTGAAACATCCTTTTCCAAAATTTTTGAATGATCTAATTAACTTCAAACTCGTCTACAAACTGATTTGAATCTTTAATGACATGAAGTTGACATATTTCAACCCTCTTCAATCTTGTTCTATGTTATAAAATGGTCTTAATATCAATAGTTAATCTACTCATTCATCACACATAATCAATGACACTAGTTATTATATATTGGTGGTTATGTAACCACTAGTCAATACATACTAGTAGTTTCCATATCATTACGTTTAAATTAAGCAACAATTTTATCACCATCCCATCACAATCTTAATCTAACTAATGTAATATGACCAAAACCATCCTTCTTTGACGTTCCTATCTTTTTAGAATCTTGATTGTGTTTTTTGGTGTGTTTATGATCTGTCCCCATGCACAACATTTTGTCAAATATTATGAAAAATTGAAAACCCAAAATAAATATGCATAAGTGTGCATAAAAACTCAAAACCATTTTTTTTGGTATGATTCAATATTATTTATGAAATCAGATGATCCTATGTTAGACACCTAAGATAAATGAAAATTTTCATGAGCTCTTACTCATAAAACATTTTTAAAATACTCAATAGTTGTTTTATGTTTCAAATATTTAGATACACTCACTCAAGTTATATATTCAATACTTTATTCTTCTACTTAACCAAATACTACATGTACTCTCCATCTTTTTTATTCTTATTGATTATTAAATCCAATATTACCTATAATTCCATTATTGTTTAATCAATGTCTTTTTTCTTCCAATCTAAAATTTATCATTCACCACTACCTGATACCTTAAACTAATTGAATAAATTGTATACATTAAAAAAGGTGATCTATCCACAATATAGTAACTCAATCTCATACGTACTCATTGAGAACATTCTCAAAAATCTAGAAGGTCAAATTCTTATTCCACTTGAACATGATATATTTTTTATTGGGAAACTCTCCTTATTTAAATACTATAAAACCAAGTCATTAAATTGGAAATAATGTTGTCTTCTTTTCTGATAAACATGATTTTTGTATTTTATACTACTCTATGTACACGCCTGATTTTGGTATAAGATAAGTTTTTATTAGGTGTTTTCAATAATTTTTCCAACTTGAACCATGTGGACATATTTTTCTATTTTTTGGTATACTTTCCTCCTATGTTGGGTCTCATATAATCATTCTATGACATAGATATTTCTAACGAAATAATGTTTCTTTTTGAGTAACGATAATATATGTATTCAATATAAAACTTTGAAAATGCACACAAATATTATTTATTTTCCTTTATATGACCCCAAATACACTTTCAAAGTTGAAAATATTATTTCTAAGTCTCTTCCTAATTTGTAGACCAAATATATGACTACCACCTAAATTTTTGGTCATTTTTTTCCTTTATTGTATTTTTTTTCTATATTTTAAAGTCAAAGCTTACTTTATTCCCTTGAAAAGCCAATGTATACAACTCCACCCTTAGTCATCTTAGTATTTATTCTTCTTATCGAATCCTTATTTAGGTCATTTATTTCATGCTTATTATAAAGAGGTCATCATGACTTATCAATGATTGTGTGTAGTGATTAAATTATTTTATCATTCATTTAGTTTTAGGGTCCTGTATCAAAATAAATTCATAGCAGGTGTTTTACCCTATTTTTTATATAAAAAGTGAATGCTATATGATTATTAGTGTGAAACTAAATAGATATCAAAAACCTAAATATGTACAATAATAAAAAATTATGATTTTAAAAATTGATAAATATGGAGAATCTCTATTTTTTAAAAATAAAAAGAGATATACTTACCTCATGCACAATTTTATGTTGACTATTTTAGATATATGAATGTCAAAATCTTCAAAATATGTTAGTTGCACATGTTTAGTATCAAGAATAAACTCAAAAACTAATTCTATGTAAGGTCATTGTAAGTGGATAAGAATGTGACAACGTTCATGTTAATTGACCTTGGATTCATCTTAATTTACTATAATAAATGCATAATATGAAAATATATAAATAAATATAACTTTGATGAAGATAAATTATAAATAGGATCAGAGAGTGCTTCTAGATAGGATAATTATAGGACAATTTTAAGTGGTCATATGCATGAGATCATTCAAGTCCATAAATCATGCACTTGTCCTAATTTATAATCATGAAAAATTAATTATTTTGACTTTTTCACAAGTGTCTACTTAATAATATGAGATATCAAAGTTTATATTATGTATAGATACATACAACATTAAAAACATAGATCCATCACAACAATGGCCACTCATAATGAGATCTCCTTGACTTTTAGGAATATTTTAGTAAAATTTTCAAATATGTGTAGTTTACAATCCAATAGTAAGAGGGTTATTATTAACTATAAAAAATATATCAAAAACCTTAAATATTAGTCATTGTAAAAATAGAAAACATATAAATATTTCAACCATTGAATCCAAATATTTTATCCGAAGTAAAATTCTATATTTTAGGAGAAAGGATCACCTTACCTTTTTGATAAGGTTGATGTGAGTGAGACATGATACACTGTTCTTGCAAATAGGAAAAAATAAAATCCAATAATTATGACTCATTGAATATGCCAAAGGATTTAATCCTAAAATTCTACACCAATGTATCTAGCAATATTTTTCACTACAACCAATAACGAATAGTTTCATTACTCTTTAAAATGGTAGCATAAGTTTTTTTCAAAAATTATAATGTAATAAACCTATTTTCCATGTAGCAGGTTTTGATTGAAAAAATGGGAAAAGGAAAACTTCATTAATTGAAAATAAGTTTGCATGGTTAAGAAATTATTTTTTAATTAATAGAAGGAAAAACATATATTATTTTTTAAATTTTATTTTTTATCCAAACTATGTCCCAAGATTTACAGTTGTAAAATTCCAAACTATGATTAAATGATGAACGGTCATTAATAATAAACTTGAAACCTATATAACATGCCTTCAAAAGAATAGTAAATTAAACTTCATGAAAATCATTGGACTTGTGAAATCCACCATAAAAATTGGATTTTGGGGGAAGATGATGAGAATTATAAGACATGGCCCATTTCAAGAGGCACTATTTCTTGCATGCATTGTTTGGTTTTGTTCAAGAAGTATTCAACTAAAAAAATAGGTATTATGTGCATTCACACTCTTCAAAACATTGACAAAGATAATCTTATTCATTAGGAATGTTTGTTGAATTAAAAAAAGTTCAAGTTTGCATGTTTAAATTACAAATATAATTGGATTAAAATCAACTTAAACATCACATGATATTGAAAAGGAAAGAACTTAATAGAGTATAACTTCAGTATAAGTATTAGTAAGTACACACACACAACCAAAAAAAAAAAAAACAAACAAACATAAACTATGGAAATGGATCAACAAATTATGGAGAAGGTATTTAATGAAGACTCATTTCATTTGTGGCATAATTAAATACCTCTTGATCTTACTGCTTACAATCTTCTTTTTTATCTCCTATATTTCTATGTGGATTTGTAATTATAATAGAAAAAATAAAAGGTATTTTTTTGTCGTCCTCCTCATGTCAAAGGTCAAGATGCACAGATCAAGAGGCCACCACTCCAAGTTCAAGGATCTGTGGTAGGGGTGTAGGCAACAAGAGAAGCGGTGGAGAGCTAGGGGTGACATATAGGAGCTTGATTTGAAAGTCTCAATGTAGAGAATTTGATGGTGGAAATTTGCATCTCATTTGTACAATAAATTCAATTTACATTATAATCAAGGTCAAATATAACTAGAAAATGAACATACAATTCTTTTGCACACTTTTTGAATTGTAATAGGAAATTTCGAGAAACCTATGTTTCTTCCACTTTATGTCAGCAAATATATGTTTTTCCATTTAGATTTGTAAATTTCAAATATTTTAAAACTTTTATGGGAGATAAATGATATAATCACATTTTTTGTTAGTGTTTTGCATCATTGTTCAAGATTTTTAAAAATCACTAAATTTTAATGTTATACATTAATATATTGGAAAATTAAATTTGGAATGAAAATTAATATTTTAATCAAATTATTTATATTTATAATACTTTAATAAATATAAAATTAAATTTTATTATATAAAAAAATAATTTACTAATTTTAATATTTGTAAAATAGATAATAAATCTTACATTAAAAAACATAAAAATTATTTTTTTTCTCAAAATATTTTATACAAAATAAATTACACATTAAATTAAATATTTAATTCAAACATTTTAATATTGAAGATCATCGAATCATTTGTTTAAAAATTATTTATTATTGATACATTTAATTGTAAGATGAATGGGTTCTTATACATTGTACAATACAAAATGAGTTTGAATCTTCAAACCTCCATTAAATTAATTTGTAAATTCTATATACCCATATTAAATAATATTAATTGATAAAAGTTAAAATTAAATATTTTTATGTCATTAATAAAAAATTAAAATTACATAATTTTTTTTTTTAACTTTTATAAAATTTAATTTAATTGTTTATAATAAAAACCAATATATGACCATTTAGTTATAACTCGACTTTATATTAAAAATTTAAAACTCCTTTAGTCTTCAATTTTGATCCATGTTAGATATGAATGTTTAAAGAAAAAAATGTTTACCGATTGAACGAGTCAAACGTTTTAATAACTATAAAGTATTCATCAAATAAATATCAAATGCTAACCATATATATATTTACGCTCGCCCTAAAATTTAACCTTCCAAATCTTTTATTTGACAACAGCAACAAAATTATTTATGGTCCTTTTACTCTGGTTTGTCCCAAAATATGTACAACTATATCCATGAACTCTACGAGTTGTTATTCTTTGACTTTCACTTGCAGAGTGCAACTAAAACACGGCGAGGAGGTTTGGAAGGCCTACGCGCATGCATTACTGATAAGTTATCAATGAGCAGCACATCCCCTGGTTCCCACTTCACATCTACGCTTTCCTCATTCATTATTCTCCCGCTCTCCTCCATTACTCTGCTCGGAATGGGAGACCCATCTCCACATATGAGCCTGTTCAATGTCGCTTCAGCCTTTCCATACGTAGCCGCAGGAATATAGTTAAACCACACTTTCCGATTTCCATAGCCTTCAAAACTTCTGGTGGCAGGGATTGGCCCTGAGATTATGTTTGCACTCCCTTCTTCCATCCACTGCAACTTCCCACCTCCATCTTCGACCCTGTAAGTCATGTATAACTAGTTCAGTACACTCAATAAATAACATGATGGAATTTTCAGAAAAAATAAAACAAAAGTTGAACATACTTTCTGCGAGCTTCATCTTGATCGTTGGTTTGCAAATGAGATTGCCAACTCTTGCCAAGGAAATAACCCAAATTGTCTTTCTTGGGGAGGAGAGTGTGAGTGAATATTCCATGCCTGTCGAGTTGTTGAACGATATCCGGAAAATTTTGCTCCATGTGGGCAGCAACTCTGTGGCTCTTCACCACCGCCGTTTCCCCACCCTCAGAAGGAGCCACCTCGCAGAAGAAGAATATTTTTGATGGGAACTCTTTGGTCTGCATCATAATATAACGTAACTCTTAATTTAGTATAATAAACATTACGGTACATATACGAATTTAGCATAAGTTTGATGTAAAAGTATTATGTAATTATTTACTAGTGCCATCTCATGGTGGAAGAAGATGTGTTGATGAAGAGGAGCTTCGTTAGCAGACCACACGCTGCCAACAATGTTATTTCGCGGGGCGGGCCCTTTGTACGGCTGCTCTTCCCATCCAAATGCTTCCACAAAACCATTGAAGTCATTCGCCGACTTTATTCCGAATCCTCTGAAAAGAATTGCTCCGCACTCGTGTAATTCTCGCTCAATCCATGCTTTATTCTTTCCTGACGTTATGGACTCTAACACTGCCGCGATGCCTTCCCTGTGAGAATTATTGTCAGGAAGGAGGACTTTAGGAAATAAATGACCATCTTGCAGCTTTTGCTCCTCAATTTTTCCCTCCATGAAATTCTCCATTACTCTTCTTGATTAGATTCTTACAATGCAACATAAGGTTAAAAGCAGAACACAGCATTGCTCATTGAAGATACATTTTATAGATGAATTGGGATGCATGAATAATAGCTCAGCGGAGACGCCCTTCTTCGAAATTGTTGGTGGTCAAGAATAAGAACGAGTCCATTGTTTGGTCGGTTACGTATGTTTAAATAGTTGTACACTTGAATTTCGTGGCTAATACCTGTTATCGATCTGTGATTGTGGTGGACTTTTAACATAAATATTGCCTTGTTTTGTACGGCGCGTGAACAAGTGACTCTAGCGTAACAGGCAGTGTTGAAAGAGAGGAGTGGATTTGAATGGATAACTAAAGTCTATAATGGTTTGGTCATTTCCTTACAAAGTCTAACGTGTACTCCTGCGAGTGGGATTGCACCCAAGCGACATGATCTTCAAAATCTTTGTGATAATGAGTTCGGTCCCCTTTATGGGGTGCCGACTTGACTACATGCACATCAAATGACGTAAAAGATTGGGAGAAAGGTTTCAAAAGTTGAGTATCTTTTAGTTATTAAAGAGTTATATTATTAAAATGTGGTTTAGTAATAGAGTATATTGGTATGGATATATAGTTGTTTTGTATTAAGCATTGAAAATATAATATTTAATATTTATTTAACATTTATTCATTAATAGTTTAAAGTAACTAAATTTAAGTATTGATATTATAAAAGGTAAATTTTGATCATAGATTTAAAATTGTATATAATGATCTATCTTGATAAAAATGACTATAAAGTAAAATATATAATCACCTAAACCTTCAAACTTTAATCATAAGTATTTAAGATGACATATTACAATGTGTAATTTTTTAAAGTTTTAATATGATCCCATGATAAATTTACATCCTCACAAATTTTTTATTTGATGTATTATTTATTACAGTCGTGTTTTGCATTTTATCTATTAATAAATTTCAGCATAGCCACCTTTCATCCCTTCCCACATTCTTGCTTACAGGGATTAAATTTGACACTTGGCCGTCCATGTCATGAATCTAATATAATTATACGATTTATTTGGTCATTTAGGTTTATGGCTTTGATTAAAAAATTGGCTTCAAAAGAAAAATTTGGAGATGGCCATATGTAGTGTCCCAGACATGACCATACTAAATATATTTCCCCATACAATACATTCCTTTTTTTGGGTATAATGTATTAGGTATAAGTTGAAATTGTAGGCAGATTGTCAAAAATAATAAAGGATTATTAATAATATATATACTATTTTTTGTATATTAGTATATGAAGAACAATATTAAATTCTTAAAAAAATTACATGATAATAAAGTCAACCATCAAATTTAGTCCATGCATGGGGTTCATGAGGAGGGCATGGGTAGATGGAAATTTTGATAAATATGCATTTTTTAAATATTTTTAAAATAATATTTGAATGCTAAAATGGAGTTGAAAAGATGTGCTAAGAAGTAAGGTTTTAAAAATAGAGGAAGTAGGAAAGATTCAAAGAATTATCAACATGGTGCAAAAACATAACTTGATAAGATGGAAGGCAAGCAATGTGCCCCTAATGTATATGTAACTTTGAGTCATAGCAATGTAGTCTAAATATGTAGAATATGTAAAAATGTACATGATCCTCAACTATGGAAGAGGGTAAATATGCTAATGTAAAAAATAATAATATGAGATCATGTAAGTGTCATAGATTGTAAAATATGTAATAGTAAGCAAGCAGAGTGCCATAGAGATAGGCATTTTAGATTGTTCAAATTGATTTGCAAATTATGATGGTAAGTACCCAAAGTGAAAAATAAAAGCAAGGGGCTAGAAGAATAGTTGGATAGGTGATAGAAAAATTGGAAAGTAAGTAAAGAAGTAATTTACAAGGAAAGTGCAATTAGTTAATTAATTACATGATTAGGAGAGAGATCCATGGAGTTATGACATAAAGGGTATATTCACCTAATTTATTTTGTGATAAACCACCAATTGAAATAGAATATCACTATATAATCACCATATCAAATACCTTGCATGTCAGTCATATGAGAGTTGTTTGGTAGAGTATACCCTTCTTTGTGTTCATGTGTTGTAATTATGTCCTCCTTTGAAACTTTGACCATTACACCATCACACTGAAATGTGAGAGAATCATAATTAGTATTCAGAGTAGCTTCCATTTATATTTACCATGATATTGTAATAATTAAATTATGTTGCTCTAAGGTATGATCAATGTAAAATAATGCTATACATGATTTAGGACTAATAGTGATTATTAATGTGATATACCTAATGCAATTATTTGGTGATGTAGCTTGGTTAGGATGATGTGTATCATATTAAAGAGAGAGAATAAGAGATAGGTTGCATATATTAGCTTCATGCAAGTGAATAAGTGTGACATTAATACACTGTTTTCCTTTTATAAGTGGTTGGATAATGAGAGGCTCAAAATGAGATTAATGATGCTTTGGTATGGGCTTTGGAAACATATTTTTAGGATCAAAATTAGGTACTAATAATTTATTGGAGTGAAATTTTATGAGATCTCATCTTTTGAACATGCTTTGATTTGGTTTTGGAAATTATATTTCTACATCTGAATTTATGGGAGTCTTTGAGTTTTCCCTTTGTATCTTGTTTATAGTAGATGTGATCATTTCATCAAGAGCATTGAGATCCCAAAATGATAAAATGGATTTAAACTAATTTAAGTATCTTGTGGATCACTTTATGTAGAAATGGGTGTTTTGTCTTTACTTTGTATGGAATACATATATTGACATTCACCCACTCAAATAAATGTAAATAAAGAATGATATAAGTGTTCATCTTCATCGATGGGATTGAAATTTTGATCTGCTAATTGCTCGTACATAATTTCCTATGTATTAACATCATCATTGTTATATTGATCTTCAATTATGAATGTAATTTATGAATTGAATAATAATGGTAGTCCTTGAATAGGCTCTTTTGTAATTGGTGCCTTTTGTTCCTTTTCTTGGATTGATTCATTTATTTGTGTGTAAAATTTCATTTTTAGAATAATTTCCTTAATAGGTTCTTCTATTTATTGAAAAATTATTACTTGTAACATATCTTCCTTGATAGGCCTTTTGTTTTGCTTAAGACTTTGCACTTATGGCATAACATCCTTGATAGACATTTTTATTTGATTTGGATTTTGGAGACTTGGTGAGATTTTATTTATATTTATTTATTCACCAATGTCGTAAGTATTCATTTGTTCCATTATAATTGGTTGTTGAGGTGGTATTATATACATTTTATTCAATTATGATTGTGTCATTTTGTAATAGAAAATATGTGCATCATCAACTAGAATTGTATATTCATGTATACCATATTAAAAGTTGATGCATATATGAAATGTATAAGGTATATCTTAAATTTAGTGAATCTAAGGCTAACCCAAGAGTAAATTATATTTTAACTACTTAGAGAAAATTTAAAAAGTATTAGAGAGTGTTTTTAGCCCCAATAATAAATCCATTATAAATGTGCCCAATATTATTTTTGTAATATTATTAAAGCCCTATGTAGGTTTTTTGTAATTTTTAAGATCTTATTTATTGAATCCCAATTTATGTATGAAGTCATAATTATAAATATTTATTCCATAACCATTATCAAACAAAGCACATTTAACTAGTTATCCATATGTTTATATTTGAATAAGTAATGAAATATTATGCTTGATGCTATTTTTGGTAGGCACATATTCTTTATCAAAATTATAAATATGATAAGTATCCTTGAAAGTATTAATAATAGAGGAAAATATTTGTTGTCATATATCCATAGGAAGAGTTGTATCCTGCAATGGTGCATATTATATATCCTTGTAAGTTGGTACCTTTATTAAAATTCTAGAATATAAATTTTGGAAGGGCTATTTCACAATTGGGAAATGATATCATATCATTTGGGTTGAGAAACCTATCTTAAAGGAGGTGGTGGAAGAGAAACATTATGATTAGGAGGAGTTGATTGGGGAGGTAAAGGTGGCATTCCCATTCTCATTTTGTTAACATTAACATGATAATCTTGAATAAGCCTTGGATGAGAAATTGGAGTAACTTAATGAATAGAAAAAGGTTGAAGGTGAGGAGGGAGGAATACAAGAGGTCTTTTTACAAGATATTTGGCATCTAGTTGTAATAGATAGTAACTCAGATTGGATATTATAAAAATAAAGTATTAACACTTTGATTTTGATTAAAAGGTTTCATACATACTTTTTGAATGTTATAAAAATGTGGAATGCTATCAAACTTTAGGCATGTATAAATTATATGAATAACATCTTGGAAAGTAAGAGAATATCTAACAATAAAATGCATAATCCTATATAATATTTGAGGGAGACATTCATTAAACTCATTATAAATAATGAAAATGTGAATCAAATAATGTTATAATATAATTTAAGCAATACTAGTGACTATGGATATGATATAATGTGAATCAAATAATGCTAATGACTACAAATACAATACAATAAAAAATCAAGGTATGAGAGTGATTTAAGAAAGTGTTTGAATGAATTATATACTCTCAAATATAATTTCTCATTTGTTGATTAGTGTTAGACCAATATTTTTGAACACGAAATATAGATGTAGAATCATGTTTATATCCCACTAAACTCATTTTAAAGGGTATGATGAGAGTAAATTTCCTAGGAAATATGTTACTCTTAGGTGCACCATAAATAAAATGAATAAAATAGCCATCCTATTAGTATAAACAATAGCTCATAGGTATTTTTGATATACTGTGAAGTACATAGAAACTAAACTATGTTTACAATTTTAATATGTATATGAGTATTAGGGAAAACCACACACACCATGGTTTCTATAAATAAATACCATGTCAACATTCATTAAATTTAGTAGTTTGAGAACTAACAAAATAGAGTTTCTAAAAAAAAAAACAAATGAAAAATAAAGTGAATAAAAAATGAAAAAAAATAGTTTTATAAAATAAATCATATATCAACTTGAGGTTGAAAGAAAAATATTTTTTGTTAGAATGATCCAAGGTGATAAGATAATTTATTAAGTGTTGTATTTAATCTAAGATCAATGAAACTAAATCTTTTTGTGTCAAATTTTACTAAAGTTAAAATATTATGTTCTTTTAGTGTCAAGAATTTATAAGCAATTGAAAGAAATATTATCCAAAATATTAATGAAAAATAAAAAGGAATGCTTCAAAAATATTGAGTTCACCATATTGTTTAACCCTTTGAATTTTAGTTTTTTTAAACTAATGTAATTAATGTATTGAAATAAAATGATGATATATATTGAGTTGATATATAATAATGTCAAATACAATAAATTATATAATTTCCAAAAATAAAAAAACTTGCTAAAAATAGTAAAAAGGCCTAAGAATGTGCAAACTTCCATAAAAATAAATAGATTTGACTTTGTATGCTGAATGTAAGTATAAAAATATAAGAAACTTAATGAAAACATAATCATGTTATAAAATAGTATTTTTAGTCTATTGGGATAAGTCTACAAGAGGCAGACAAGGGTACACTATGACCTTGTTTTTTGATTGTGACCACATCTTGATTGACTGTATTATTGATTTATCTATATGGCCCTACGTATTTATTTTTTTAGAAGCCTTGAAAATGGAAAACGCCTATTAATTCACATGCACAATATAATAATTAGATAGCAAAAAGGAATAAAAATAGATTAGTATAACCAATTAAGACTTAGAAACCTCTTGTAATAGAGCATTATGTACATATACCAAGTGGGATTTATAATAATGTAGATTTATAATTATGTACATCTACCAAGTGGGATTTATAATAATTTTTTTATTTAAAAAATGAGTGGGAGAACCACTAATAAACATATCAATTCAAAAAATTGATAGTTGGTGAGTAGGAGACAAGGCTACACTATGGGACAAGGTCATAGTGTGGCCATACTAGCTAGTGTGGGCTTATCCTAGAAGACCATAAGCTATTGGGATAGGTTTGATAGAAGCCCATGGGATGAATAGGGATAATGTAGTTAAAATATGGATGTTGGTATGATACTTCATTGCATACAAGATAGTGAAGTATTTCTTGTATACCTTGCATTAGTAAAATGGAAAAAAGACCAAGTAAGGGTAAAGCTGCTAAGAATAAACATTTTCAAGCTCTTAATGGTTAATTTTATGTTTATACACAAATTGAACCTAAGTTAAGTTTCTACTTCCACAACCTCCTTTAAATTTAGTGTTACTTACCTCTTCTTATTTCATGAGAGAAATTGTACTCTTATTCTTAGCATAATTCCATAAGAACCTTTTCATAATAGAATTGAGTTTATTTTTGACTCTTTTTTATATATTTAATAATGGACATATATAAATTAAAATTTCATAGGACAAATTGAATAAGTTAAATTTCCCCAAGTTAATAGATTCATCTCCCTTTCTAAGAGGGGAACCTATTTTAAAATTTATAAATAATATCCTCAAAGAAATATGTTTTAGAACATTATTCAAAAAGTGGATTGCATAAATATTTATTAATAAGAGAATGGATGGGACAAACTAGGATTCTAAATATGTGAGTGACTAATGATTAGTGTGTTGAGGAAGAATATGTCAAAATTTGTAAAATTAAGACTTTGACAAAAGTCTCTTTATATAGACCAATTATTCTTTTAAAATTATTAGCATGATATATCATTTTCAGTTTCACCAAAATAGTTCCATAAATAAATACTCTTGAAATGTCCAAAACATTATTCTAAGGAATTTTTCTAATTCATAGTCGCCTATATGACTATCCCTTAAATTGTAGGTCCTCTATGCCTTCATTATGGTTTGTTTACTATATTTTATAGTTTACCAACGTTTTGTTCACTTGAGTAGCCTATAAATACAACTTTATGCTTAATATTTTAATTATATATTCTTCTCATCCAAGGTTCTTGTTAATCAAGTCTTTCATGCCTATTTTATCAAGTATTATCAAGAGATCATCACATCTTATTATAAAGTATGTGCATTGATTAAATTATTTCATCATGTATATATTCACAATATCTTGTATTAAAAAAGGTATAGTGGGCGCATGTAGTTGTAGTTCATTATCTAGGAGAGGATATGAATCCCTTTCCATCACTCAGTTTAGTATTACACTCATATGTATAGTAGAATTGTATTAGCTTTAATTCCAAGTATGTAGGATATGTAGCTATAAACTCGTAGGATGTTACATGAGTCAAATAGATTGAACACACACTCTTTTATTAAATAATTGTTGGGGATTGGGCCAAAGACCAAAGAGAAGCTAAATAATCAAATCTAAATATCAAATTTTAGAAGCAAAGGTACATTTTATTTAATTATCAATTTTAAAAGTGACATAAAAAATTAAAATTCAAAATTAAGAAATGTACACAATCATTGAAAAAGGTACAAAAATGACATGAATATATATGCATAATTAAAATCCTATCATTTCTATCTAGTACATAGTCAATGCTTCATTTATTATTTCCTAGTGAAATTTCATTGTTATAGTTACATTGTGGTTGAATAATTAACTCCAAATTCATAGTTCATTATAAAAATTACATAGCTCTACCCAAATGTGTCAGGTCATTTAAATTTAATTTAATTCTATTGTTAGTGCTTTCTTATTCATATATTTATTTTGTTTATATATATTAAGGTTGATTAGATGTGATTTTTGTCTTGGATTAAATTATTAATAATATATCTTGTGCCTTAATTTTTATTAGTTGCACACAAATTATGTTATTTTTTATTCTACAATAGTGAAAAAAAATTGGTGAACATGGTCTTAGTGATATTATAACCTAGGGTTGCATATCCTTGATCCACCTAGGATCTATTTTAGATTTTCATTCAAACACACTTTCTTTGTTCCTTATAATTAGGCTTCCCTTGGATTGGAATATGTTATTTTTGCTTAGATGATCTATATTTTTATTTTTACTTTCATTGCATTCATCATAGAATATTATCTTATATATTAAGATATGACAAGGTCATTTTTTTTATCCCATGATACTATTATACTTTATAAAACTCATTTCCACCCCTTTAGTGATATCCCTAGTATTTTTTATTCAATATGAAGTAGATTTCATAACAAACCTAAGGGATAGGATACATAATGTTAGTTTAGTAACCTAAATTTAGTCATGAATAATTTACCATTCCTATTTTATCATTATTTATCCTTAATTATCATGTGCACTTAATTAACACCTTATTTCACTAATTTAACCTATCTTAAGCACAATAAGAGACCTAATTACACTAAAATATGATCTACTATCTCATTCATAAATGATCTTACTAGTGAAAACTCCTTTATGAATATGTATGTGTAGACTTAGACCAAAAAATATGTAATTTCCCTAATGGTTCAGTAACACCCAATTAGATAGAAGCTACCAAAATCCTATAATTATTTACTAATTATGCCCCTCCATCACAAATAATAAAAATTAAAAAAGGAAATTATCCTTAGGGTCAGCTTAAACATTCATAAACTCTGCAATAAGAAATTTTCCCTCTTCAATCACTCTAAAATCACATTAAATTTTTTCATTTTAATAATCTAGGGAAGCTTATCGATATTATCACATGAGATTATTCACACAAGTGCAAAAAAGATAAAAGTTTCATATTATTTTTAAATCATCTTATAAGAAGCTCAGATAATCATAAGATATGTATAAATTCAATCTTACACAATCCTGCCCTAAGGAGGATCAAATATTCAATCCAATTCTAGATGCATTCATATAATAAAGATTTAATAATTGTATAAAGAACTTAAGTGGGAGAATGAAATGGAGGTTTGATCCATCTTCAGAGTATTGGTACATAGGAAACACTTAACATAGTGGGTGCTCAATACTATCACAACTATAACCACTAACCCCATTTTACTCTTTCACATCCCTTTATATCCTTGTGGCATAAACTAGGGTTCTGAGCTTCAAGAAGACATTTTTTAGTCTTACATGTATCACATAATAAATTTGTATTATAAACATGTATATTTTATATTTTTGCATAGGATTGTTCCTTATTTTTAACATTTTATAAAAGGACAAAAATGTTAATGAAAGATAACAATACCCATCACTACTAACCCTACTACGTGCCCATGTTCATACATAGTCAAAAGTTCATATTTTTAGAGGATTATAGGTTTTCATATGTTGGCATAATTAATACACTTATTACATTGTTTAGATTTAGTGCATAGGTTAGTTGTATTCAATTTTGTAACCATGGATAGGGGTTATTTAATTACAAATTTGTAACTAAATTATCATTTTATATATTATGATTCTATGAGCAATTCAAAATATGAACGTTTCATTTACCATTTCACTTTGGTATCAGAGCCATAGCCTAATCGCCATGTAGTAAAGCATTCAGCAAGCCTAAAGGTGTAGCAACACTAATAGAGGAAGTGAAAATGAAGCCTACAGAGCATATGAAGCAAGAGACATAGAATTTTTTTAAAGTGTGAGTTAGCAGAAGTTGCAAAGTGTAAAAGCTTATAGAAGAGCCAAGCCTATGAGAAAAGTGTGGAAGCTAAAGAAAATAAGAGTAGATAGTTTGCAAGGAGAGTTCAGATAAATGATGGTATTGTGAAAGGTGACAATCATTGGATAGAGTATATTTTTTGAACAAAGATTTTTTTTAAATTTACAAAACAAGAAGTTTGAATGAATCCCACATGATTCTACTTTGCCTTACAAGCTACCCTCAAACACATTGACAATATTCAACTTGATGAACTAGTATGCTAGGGCCTCCTTGGCTATTTTTTGTTCAATGTGAAGTGTTAGGATCATAAGATTGGAAAAAATCTTGATGAAGGCTATGATGCATACAATGAACATGAAGAACACCCCAACAAGCATCCATGTTTGACTACATGAGCATATTGAGCCCATATTTTTATGATATATTTTTGTTGATTGTGTCAAACCTATAAAAAGTTACACATCTTTCTAAATAAATAAAAAATATAGAAATTTGGAAACTTTGAAGCCATATATCCTATTTGCTTGTAATTTTCTTGTAGAAGTAAAGTAAGGAAACACACAAACATGTCTACACCCAAGTTGTTACTATTAGATGCCCGAATCTTGAAAGGGACAAATTTTGGTGCTTAGAAGAGAGATTCAAATGATTATTCAATTTAAAGAACTATGGGGCATCATCACTGGAAGAGTGACCTGTCCTACTGGACTAGATGAGCAAAATAAGTTTAATAAGTTAGATGTGAAAGTTTTCATGCTAATAACTCTCAGTATTACTAATGAAGTTCAACTACATGTTCATGATGCACAGACATCAAAAGAGGCATGGGACATTTTATCCAAAATTTATGAGGTGAAAAACTAGAACATAATCTTGCATCTGCAATCACTTCTGCATACACTCAGTATGAAATCAACTGAAAAGGTTGAAGATATCTTACATTAGGTTGTATAACTATGAACAATACTTGTTACACTTGGAGAAAAGATCAAGGATAAGATGTTTGTTTCAATCATGATAAGAGCTCTCCCATCTTAGTTTCACAAATCATTATGACACTCAACATTACCAAGCAAGGAGTGTCTTTCAAATAACTGGTCAATTTGCTTCAACAAGAGGAAGAAATTTAGTCTGTGCATGAATAATTTGAGGACAAAGCCTTGATATCCAAGTAATGGGGTCTAAAATTCAATAAGGGACCATACAAGTAGCCATAATAACATCAATAAAAACAAAATATTGAGAAGCTAAAGTGGTGGTGTTACATTTTTAATAACCACATGCATGATACTGATCATTACTAGTATAATGCCTTGGCTCAAGGCTAATCTAGTTGAGAGGGATCATTCAGTAAAGAAGATTAACATAAATCTAAGAGATGTCCTCACTAATGGAAGTAGAAAGTTCATGTAGTAACACAAAATCAAGAAGAGAAGGCATTTGATGATGTAGTAGAAGAAGTAGCATATGGATCCCATGATGATCTTGTACTAGTCTCCCAAACCTCAATAACAATGAGTAAAGTTTGGTTAATAGACTCTAGTACCAGTAAGCACATGAATGGATATAAGGAAATCTTTGATTCACTGACAACTCACCCAACATGAGATCAAGTTCAAATTGATGATAATAAAGAGTACATTGTAAAAGGAATTGGATGTGTCACCATTCCTCTCAGGACAAGATGCTATGTTCCTATAAAGGTACTCTATGTCTTTGGTTTGACAAAATATCTCTTATCTATCAATCAACTATTAAATCAAAAGATAAAAGGTGGAGTTTCTAGTCTAGGAAGGCATCAAATCATGTCTCATTTATTGAGAAGGTTAGGTTCTTGCTAAATCCTTCTTGAAGGATCAATTATTTACCTTAGATGTAGTTTCAACTAGTTAAGTTACACTCACTACCTCTATAGTAGAATTCACTACACTTTGGCACTATTGCTATGGGTATCTATCTCTTAGTTCCTTCTTTTAGCTTAGTTCTAAGGTAATTGTACATAGAATTCCTCAGCTCTCCCATTCTTTGCCAATATGTCTTGGTTGCCTTGCAGGAAAAGAACATCAAGATCCATTCAAACCAAGTTCCTCTCATGCCAAGGAATGACTTGCTATGGTGCACACTGGTCTGTGTAGACCCCTGCCAAAATCTATTCAAATATTTAGGTTCTTTTAGTTTTTTGTTGATGGCTTTTCTCATAAGAGTTGGGTGTTCTTTCTCAAAAAGAAAAGTGAAGCCCTTGCACATTTCAAGGCCTTCCATCAGTGTGTTGTTACGTAGTATAGGAAGTGATTTAAACTCCACTCAGATTGAGGGGGGAGATTCACATCAAAAAATTTCTCAGAATTCCTAAATAAACATGGCATCAAGCAACACCTAGCTATTCCCTATATGCCTCAATAGAATGAAATTGTAAAATGATGCGATCATTTAGTCATGGAGATGGCTCATTGCATGCTATCCACTACAAATTTATTGACACAATTTTAGGAAAAAGTAGTACAGATGGTTGTCTATCTTCTCAATATATCACCCACAAAGATCTTACTAGACAAGACATTGGAAGAGGTATGGAGTGGTCGTAAACCATCAATTTCTCATCTTAGAGTATTTGGTTGTACTTCTTATCTACATGTTATAGATAAAAAGAGGAATAATATCAAACTAAAGACCCTCCAATGTATTTTATTAGGGTATAGCACTACCTCCAAAGCATACCATCTCATCGATCTTGAGATGAAGAATATTTATGAAAGTCATGATGTGGTTTGTGATGAACATCATTTGACTCATTAGCACAGAAGGAGACAGACCAACCCACCTCTTATAGACTTTTCCCATAGTTAGATGATAAAAAAAATAAAGTGAGCTACAAGAAGGAGAATTATTCATTGATCTTGGTAATCTATAAGTAAGATCTTCATCAAATCAGTAGCCACATCAATGTCCTAAATGGCTAGATTCCAAAATCAAGGACTCACACATGAGCTCTCCTCTAGACACTTCATCAGGAGTTTGAAAAAGAATATAATTGAGAGATGAAGTCAATTTTTCACTCATGAGTTTAGTGGTTGATAGCATTGAACTAGAGACAGTTCAAGAGGACTTAAGTCAACCTTAGTAGAAGAAAGCTATAGATGTTGAATATGTTTCCCTCATCAAAAATGGGATGTGGGAACTTGTTGATCTGCCTATAGGGAATAAATCTATTGGCTGCAAATGGATTTTCAAAACAAATTATAAGGTAGATGGATCTATCAACAAACTTAAAGTGTGATTTATTGAAAAGTGTTATGCTTAACAAGAGGGCATGATTATGAGGAAACCTTTGCACCCATTACAAAGATCAAGACCATTGGAATTGTTTGCGCACAAGTAACAATAAGAAACTTTAGTAGATGGATGCTAAGAGTGCTTACCTGAATGGTGATCTAAAATAAGAAGTATACATGACCCAACCGGATGGCTTCATCGATGAAAAACATCCACAAAAGGTATGTCATCTAGTTAAGTCACTTTATGGACTTAAACAAGCACCTCGGGCATGGTACATAAAAATAGATGATCACCTATTAAAGCATGGTTTCATTCATAACCCTTCTGATCCCAATTTATATATCAAGAAGGTTGGTATACATATTGTCATTCTTGTCTTGTATGTGGATGATCTTATGATCAATGGTAGTTTAGATGATCTTATTGATGTAGTAAATAATGATCTAAATAAATCCCTTGATATGACTAATTTAGAGTTACTACATTACTATCTTAGCTTGGAGATATGGTAGAAATAGAATCACATCTTTATCTCCTACATGAAATATGCCAAGATACTCCTAGAAAAGTATAGAATGTTAGATTGTAAACCTCTTTCAACACCAATGGAGAAACGTTTACAGCTCTCTCAATTCTAAGATTCCCCTCAAGTGGATTCAACCCTCTATAGATATCTCATTGGGACTCTCATCTACTTGACCTACACTAGACTAGATACATGTTTTGCTATGAGCTATCTTTCCAAATCTATGTAGGAGCCAAAGAAATGTCACTCAATTATAGAAAAACATGTTTTTAGATATGTTTGAGGTACACTTGAGTATGGTCTAGAATACAAGAAGAATAGTCAATTTTTATTTTAAGGCTACACTGACTCAAAACTATACTGGATCTATTGATGACATAAAATCTACTTCAGGATACATTTTTCATCTAAGATCTAGACCCATTTTATGGATCAGTAAAAATCAATTAGTATTTACTCTCTCATCCATGAAAATAGAGTATCACACTTCATGAGGAGATGTGTGTGAAACTATATGTATACGTCACATTTTACCTGATATGGAGATTCTTGAAGATCAGCCACCAATTTTATTTTGTGAAAATCAAGGTGTGTTGAAGCTTGTGAAGAATCTAGTATTTCATGAAAAAACCAAAAACATTGAGGTTTAGTGTCATTGCATCAGAGAACAAGTTTTGAACAACCATATTTAGCTTCAGTACTACCCGACAGATTCCAAGATAGCATATATACTCACCAAGTCTCTTAGCAAGGTGAAATTTGATCTATTTTGGGAGTACATTTGTAAAAACAATGTAATAAAGGGGGGATTATTGGTGTAATTAATACACTAATTACATTGTTTAGCTTTAGTGCATAGGTTAGTTTTATTCAATTTTGTAACCATGGATAGGTGTCATTTAGTTACAGATTTGTAACTAAATTATCATTGTATATACTGTGGTTCTACGAGTAATTCAAAATATCAAAGTTTCATCTATCATTTCATAATATTCATCATTGTTTCTATATTTTTTCCATCAACATAGTCAATCAAACACATAAAAATGCTAACTAATATCTCTTTTGTATAGTTTATTATTATTTGCATTGATTCTACTTCCTCACTTCTAATTTCTTGTTTTCATTTTCTTATTTGTAAGTATATTTACAACACCATGATTTATTCAATTTAATTTATCTAATTAATAATTAATATTATACTAATTCATAATTTAGATAAAATATTTTGTGAAACCACTTATTATTTGAATGTTGAAAAAACCTAGGTATTATTTAGGGTTTCAACCTTATAAAATATCATTAGCTTGGAATCAAACATAACCATTATATAAAAAAACTATCACCTCATAAACTAAGTTCATTTTAATTTTAATGAAAAGCTACATAAAGTCTCATTCATTAGAAATACGTTTTAGTGTCATGAATATTACGTAATGTGTAAATCTTGCTATAATAAAAATATAATTACCAATAATTAAATATATTAGTAATCCTTTTATGCAATAAATTTAAGTAATGCTCAATTATTCCAATTCAAATTTCAATAAGAAGAATAATAACAACATACAATTATATCAAACAAACAGTCATCAACTATTTACTTGGACACAAGCTCTTTGAAAATATGATGGTTTGTCAACACAGTATCAAGGATTTATTGTGTTATTTTCATGGTGTAGAGTCATCTAAATTTATACAAGTTCAATACTAGCCTTTTTTTCTTAAATATTTTTATAAATATATTTTTAAGATGGAAATTTTAATATATAGGCAAAAAGGTGTTAAAAGAAAGTGAAAAAAAGGATAAAAAATTAAATACTTATAATGTATGATGTTTTGATTATGTATATTTGATTTACTAAACAAAAATAAATAGAAAATTTCAATACCTATATTAAAAAAGTAATTATCAATTTAGCTATGGCTAATCACAAATACAAAACACCTGAAGACAAAAGAAAAAGTATTAATTAAAAGATATCACCCATATTAACAACTAAATATACCATATATTATATTATTTATTTTTTTATTTATGTGTTGTGTGTAGTAGAGAATGGTTACATGTAAAATATCAACATTTTCCTTTGATATTATATGGGATTCTACCACATCCCAAAACATATAAAATTAATCAAGTCCACATAAAGATAAAACTAGGGTTTTAAATTTTTTTGGCCTGTATAACATCAAAGTTAGTAGCCCAAGATTATAAAATGATTAATTAAGTTCACTAAAGACATACTAAAACCAAAATAGGGACATTGTAGATCTAAAGGTATTGTCACATGTTTTGTTTCAATATCACATACTTTCTCACCATGTATAGGTGACTATGATAAATTAAAAATGAAGGTATTTAGGTATAGATAAATTTAAAACAATATTTTTGCATCTCCATAGCATTTGAAACATCAAGATCAATATTATCTAATAATATCACATGTGTGTAACAAATATATTAAAGTGATTCATAGAGTTTTCTAAAGAGATCTACATAAAAAATAAACCCCATGCGAAGATGTGATTTCATGGCCCATTCATGATTGGCACATTCTTTTTGTTATATTACATTGTAATTCACCACCTATTAGTGATAAATCAAAACATATAAAGGTATATAGGTCTGGTACCAGATACAACTAGGGTTTTATGATGTCATGGCCTCTGTGACATGAGGGCTATTAGGAAGCCAAATTACACAAAAAAAATTAAGGTATTTAGGTGAAGATAATGATTAAATATCAATTTTGTTACTTTGTGGCATTTGTAACATCAAGGATTAGATATTGTGACATCTGTTTGGTTAATATTCTTAGAGATATTATTAATGAAAAATCACTAAACAAAATCTAGGGTTCGTTTCACACAATAGGTATAGTGCACTATGAATAAAGTAAATCTGATGACATATAATAAATATTCATGGATACCATTATCACTATAACATGATTAATCCTTGAATTATCTTATTTTAATCCTATAGATTCATATGGGTTTTTCATTGCTCATCATTACGTCATCACTAAGATTGATTTATGAATGAGGTTTTAAAAACCTCGCTAAGGCAATGAGCTGAAGTGTTAATGTTTATTTTTTTCATTTCCCACATTTAATAAAGCTTTGTTCTTGGTTTTTTTTAACTATTTCTAGTTTTTAGTTATTATTTTAATTTTGTTAAGTGTGTGAAATATTTTATGAAGAATGAATCTAATAAATTTAATTCATACAAATACATTTTTTATTTATTTTTATGAATTACATTCATAAGAATATCATGTTGTCATTGAGGATGATATTTTTGCCATGAAGGAGCCCATAGCTACATTCCATCACATATAACTTGTTGGTGAGGTCATTAAATCTATGTTTCAATTCAATGCAAGCAAGCATATACCAATGTGAATCATAAAAAAATATATATTTTGATATTATGTATTCTTTAAATTATTGTTTATTTAAATAAAATATTATGTTTATTTCCATCCTAAAAGACAAATTATAAATATGTTTGTTTCAATTTAAATACCTACCCATTACAATATAAACTAGAACAAAACATACAAACATCCTATTTCAAATCAATATAAAAAGGGTACGATAAAGTGAATCATAAAATGTATTAGTAGTATCCAAAATTAATACATTTTATTTTTGATTAATCATAGTCATTTGACATTATGAATACACCTTGTTCAAGGTGCTAAAATAATAAAACCTCACCAACCTACATTAAACATCATTTTATAAGAATTTAATGAGACCATACCTACACTAAATTACACTTAAATATTTTGGATTTTTACAAGCCTATACCTACGTTATATCACACCATTATGCATTATCTTTATTGTTGCAAAGAAAGAGTATATGAAATGCATAGGAGGCAACATTTGTAGCGCTAATATGATTTTGTGTGTGGTAGAGAGATTTGGGACATTGCAATGATATTTACACTATGATGAACAATCTATATGGAGTATATCCCTCTGTCACACCACCTCCTTCTTAATTTATGTATTTATTGAAATGTAAAAGTAGATGAAGTTTATCAGAGGTAGAGACACCATTGTAGGGATGTGTTTCGGCATGGTAGAGGTATAATGGAAAATGTAGATACATTTACACCATGGTGAAAAATCCTTGTGGAGTCCATCCCTAATTTTCATATGTACTTCAATTTGAGAGTGAAACAAGGTATATAAAATATTTCCCCAATGATCTATGTACCCATTTTACATACACATGTGAACTAGTGTCTTTAAACATGAATGATCCTTATATTTTATTTATTAATTCTTTATATTCATATGGGTCCTTCATTGCTCATCTTTCCATCACAACTATCTATGTTATGAATGTACTTATATTTATACCTTGTAGTCATCTTATTAAATTATAATATTTGGTTTATGACCAACAACCTTTAAAAATATTTAGATAATCCTTCCATTTGAATGGGTTGGAATCTTATGTTCTGCACTTTTTTTCCAAGTACATTTTATTATTGAACATACATTTATTTATTTTTTAAAATTAAAATGAAATATATTAATACAAATTTATCCCATCTTAACCGTGATTCTTCAATTATTTTAATTTTTTTCTTTTTCAATAAAAAATAATTGACTACAAGTTCACCAATTTATTTTAAGACCTTTTTTTTTGCATAGGGTTTGTTACAAATGCAATACTAACTTACTGTAAAGATTGATATCGACATATGGGTGTTTCATATAGATGACAAAAACTTACATGCCTTGAATGTCATTTAAAATTATTGTGCAATTGAATAGACCATGACTCTCAATTTTCAATTCACTATTAGTATTTTGAAAATAATAAATCAGTTAGTATATATGGCTTCATTTATTGTATAATATTATTAGGATAAATTATATTTGGAGCCTAATCTTCTAGGTATTCAACTTGTGTAATTGTTGTATCTTTTATATTAAATATGATGCAATATAATGCATGACACTAAGTTGTAATGATTTGACATATTGAGAGTGATAAAGTATCAATTTGAAAACACACTAAATGGTCTTGAGTTGGAAATATTATATGTTCACAATCTCATTTGATTATATAGAGTATTTTGTAGATTATTTGAAGGGGTAGAAGCATGAACTATTCACATGATACATATTTAAAAAGTGAAACCATAGAATTTGAGTGTCACTTAATTCTAACAGGGCCTAATTTCAACATTGATAAGAATCACATCACTATAGACATATCTAGATTTTATTTGAAACTTTGTGACTTTGAAACATGAAAATTATGATAGGAGAATTTTTAAAATTCCTTATTAAAAAAATGAGCATGAATGAATATCATGACCCATGTTTCTTTAGTATATTTAAATTCTCTTTGAATTTTCATATTTTAAACTTTTTAAATTTTCCATTTTTGAAACTTTTACAACTTAAAAATATTTAGGCTTTTGAACTCTTTGAAACTGTTAATTTGTAACTATATGAATGAGTGAACATGCATGTAAAATTAACCCATAATATAAATTTTTAGAATCATATTTCCATTTTAAAACTATATATTACCATAAATCTAATTTTTTTTTAAGTCATGAAGCTTGAATATTCTAAGTAAGCCCATTGTGATGGCCTCCTTTTGAGATGAGAGATGTAGCTTAAAAATCACTTATCTAAAAATAATGTACATGTAAAGATCTATTACTTTGAGTATTTGAAATTAATTGCATCATAATATTGAATATAACATTGAATTTACATATGAAACATTGTTAGAGAGATATATATTTGAAGAATAGAATAAATGTATGCATGATATGCATCATTAAATTTAAATTAATATTATAATATATAATCAATACATGCAATGAATCATAAAAGCATAGTAAATAGATAGAATGAATGATGTGAATCATGACACAATAATAAAAATAAATAATTATAGATGTAATATCATAAAATATCATGTAATTTGCATAATATGTCATGCATAAGGCTCAAGAGGCCACATGAAAAGGACATGTAAAAAGTTTCATAACACAAAAAGACAAGGTCCACATGTAAATGACATAATTATGACATACAAGTAAGTATTTTAACATAAAATTCCAAGGGACACATGTTTAATAAGAAATTAAGTCTATCTGATCATGTAAAAAAATAAGAATATAAAGAAAAACATGCATCAAATGAAACTATTATAGATAAATCATATTATGAATGCCATTTTATAGCAAGTACCAAATTTCACAAAATACATTTATAAGAAATTTGTGATTGAATAATACCATTGTATTATATGATGCTTAACATGGTAGAGAGGTTATGGATAGAGATAAGCTAAAAAATCATATATGAAGAACATAGAGATACCCCCAAATTAGTAAGGTTATTGGATTATAAGGGAAGCTTCACATAAAAGAATCATGTCAAGGAATGCCATGTATCACACTCAAATGCCTCATTGGAAACATTATGTATTGAAATATGGAATATGTTATATAATTGACATATAACAAAAACATTTGAAAATTCTTTAATTCATGATTTTTATTTTTTTTAAATATTTTGCTTTTTTGGAATTTTTAATATTTTTGGAATTAGAAATTGTCAAAATTGAAGTGAGGTTTCAAATGTTCAAGTTTAAATTTTCAAATTTTAGTTTTCAAAGGAACAAAATAACTACTTCATGTGTTTTGTAATGTTTTCCAAATAGTACAATGTATTCCATGATTGGATTATGTAGATTAAAGATAAAATATGTTTGACACACTATGGTATGGATTTACTCTAATTTAATCACCTAAATCTAGTCATGAATACTTGATCATGTTTATTTTAACATTTCTACCATTAATTGACATGTTCAATTAATTGACACTTAGTTCAATGATTAAACATATTTTAAGCACATTAAGATACCTACTTCCATTAAAATACCATATATTGTCACCTATATAAATGACCTTTTTGATGAAAACACCTTTATGCATCTATATGTATTGAATTAGACCCAACAATCTATACTTTTCCTAATGAGAAAGTAACACCCAATAAGACATACGTGCCAAATGATCTTTTACATATTTATTGATTATTCTATTCCCTCAAAAATAATCAAATAAAAAATGGAAATAATCTTTAGAGTCAGACCAATAATTCTTGAACTCCCCAACGAGTATTTTTACCTCTTCAATCACTATAAAAAGACATTTAATAGTTTCATTTCAATAATCTAGGCAAAATTATTAATCTTCTCATAAGATCTTAATCACATAAATATATAAAATACAAAAGTTTTGGTTTGATACCTCTTTGGAGTATTGGTGTGTAGGCAAAGTTCAATAGAGTGGGGTGTTGTGAAACAACCCCCACAAAATAAAAATTCTTCAATTATTTCTTATCAAAGTATAAACAACATTGCATGTAGGTCCCACTACATAATTTAGTGATGAAAGTGTTGGTGCCCAAATCTACACCAAGTATTTGTGCCCTTTTTTGAAGAAAGAAAGCCAAGGAATTATAAGCCCATGTTAAACCAAAGAAATGAACTCAATATTTAAAAACTCATGCCCATTGATGAAGGGTTTACATTGGAAATAAAGGTTAAAAAATGATTAAACTCAATGCCATTGGTGAGTGCCATGTGGAAAGGTTAAAGGAAATAAGACCAATTTTATTACAAGGGTGAAGTGTGGGCCCACATGGTGGAGATGGCAGAGATACACCATGTAAAATGAACTTTGTTAAATTACAACTTGTAAAACATAGCCATATCTCCTATTTTCGTAGTCCCATGGAAAAGTTGAGGAGGAACTTGCTACTGTGCAAATTTCATCTCCACCTCATGAACCCATAGCATATATTTTAGCAGAATTTCATGGTAGGGAAAGCACTTGAAAAATGTAGCTTTGTAAGATACACATTGCAAATTTCATCTCAATTTCCTATGCCCATAGCTATGACATGGGGAAAGCCAATGAAAGAATTAAAAATTTATAATAACATGTAATCGATGTGGGAATCTTCAAGAGGCCAGATGTAAAGATGAAAGAATCAACAAAACACTCCAATGAATGTATAATTTTGTAATTAAAAATTGTAAATTACAATTTGATATGTGGATCTTGATGGAAAAAGGTGGTAGAAAAATAAGGTGAAAGTGCAATTTAATAATTTTGATAACTTGAAAGGTGCATAAGATACTCCTAGATGTGTGGATAGCTTATGAGTTCTTTCCCAAGTCATCGATCTAGCATATAAAATTCCATTTGATTGAAGTATATTTAGTGGTGGTTTGAAAACTAAGGTGAATGCCAAGTGGTGATATGGTTTGGTTCCACATTAATATATTGGTATCACTACCTGGATTTGATTAAGAAAGAGGGTGAGGTTGATAGAATATTAGAGTTGTATGAAAGGTGATTTAAAATTTTAAGACAAAGGTCCAATTTAAAAAGTGAAATAATTTTTTTAGATTCAATAATGGTAGATACTAAAATAATAGCACGTAAGATTTTAGGATTGATGATACCTTGCATCAGGCCATCTCTAATGAATTTTTAAGAATTCAAACCAATCAATTAAGGGAAGGTTCTATATGGATGTTTGCTTCAAATGCTGAGGTTAGTGAAGAAAGTATCAAGAAATAGATGGGTAATTTTTTCTACAGTTAAAAATGTTGCCAAGTGTGTAGCAAGAATGGGGCATGCTTTTATCTCTTCCACAAAAACATTGCATGTATAAAATAATGAAATTAATCATATTCCATGCATTTATTGGAAATAGTATACATTTTTAGATGACATTGGGAATATATGTCTACCCCTAGCAAAAATGGTGGCTACCAAGTGTACATTTGATAACATACCCTCTAGTTTCTAAATAAGGTATGGTGGTTAAAAGGGTGTTGTATCAGTTGATCCCAAATCCTCTTACAATCTATCTCTACACCCAAGCATGATGAAATATAATTCAGATGAGACAAACTTGGATGTTCTAACCTAGTCTAAATTTTGACCTTGCTTTCTCAATAGGAAATTATAAGCCTCTTATCTACTTTGGGAGTTGAAGACCATAATTTTGTGAAGTTGATAGAAAACATAATGGAGGACCTAGACCATGTTTTGACTGACCAAAATATGGATCTTGACATGATGCAAATTATATCTATAGGTGAACATCACAATCCACTTATAAGTATGCTATTATGTGGTTTATTCTCCAATTCTGAGTCATATCCTCCAATTATGCTCAATGCATTTATAGCATCTAAATTGCTTGAATTAGTAAATAAGATACGCATGTTTATTCCCTAGATTAGACTAGAACATCAAATTATGGTGAATTATTTACTTAGTTTTATCACACTACAATAAATAAACAATATCATGATCTTGGGTTTTCTTATTTCAAGAACCAAGAATGGTTGCTCCTATAAATTAGTAAAGGTGAGGGTGAAAAGTAGGGGTTTAGAAGTCCCACTGATAAAATATGTAATTCAAAGACAAAGCAAATATTTCAATGCCAAATGTAACTTTGCATTATTGTAAATTATAAACTACATGAATATTTCCCAAGTCTGTGGAAATGTGAATGGGAAGAGCATTGTGTAAAATTCCTTCATGAAAATGCAAGCTAAAATATGCAGTCCAACCTCCCAATCCCACAAGTTAACTTAGCATAATAAAAGTTAAATCAAATATAAGTCTCCAAGGGATTTCAAAGAGGAATGTAATTTTGCATTTTTGAAAATGTACAAATTGAAAATTATACTCAGATTTCCCAAACCCACTAATCAACATAAAGTCAACATGAGGGAATTCAAAGCATAAATTTTAAAGACAATTGTATTGTTACATTTTTTCAAATTGAAAATTACACATGATTCTCCTAGTTCCATTGGGGAACTTTTGAGGGGAATTTCAACTCCAAACTGTAAGTTATGAAATTGCAAATTGCACTTGAAGCTCCTAGGTCCATGGGGAAACTTTTAAGGGGAATTGTACCTCTAAATTACAAGTTATGAAAGTTAAAATTATAAATTACACTTGAATCTTCTAGGTCTACGGGGGAAGATTTGAGGGGAATTGCAACTCCAAATTGTAAGTTACAAAATTGCAAATTATAAATTGTACTTAGAGCTCCCAAGTCCATGGGGGAACTATTTAAGGAAATTACAACTACCAATTACAAGTTTCAAATTTACAAATTGCAAATGTGCTACTGACTTCCATATTTCTACCATAAAAAGGATGTGTAAAATTGAAAATGGGACCCAAACTTCACCATAAGGTAAAAAGTGAAAAATAATGCACTTAAGCATTATGAAATGTCACGTCAACCCTAAAAAGGTCAAAAGGGAAAAAAGAAAAGTGTGGAAAGGTACATTAAAGTGAAAAGAAAAAAGGTAAAATAAACTAATTACTTTCATTTCTAATTTCTTGCTTGTGTTAAAAAACTCTATGGAAGGAATGTTATAGGGTTTTCAAGGCCAAGGTGGTCCATTACAAGATAATATAACCATGGATCCTGCATTACAATCTAGTGCCATGATGATAAGGCAAGGGCTATTCTCAGTGTTTCACAAGAGGTAAGGAAGTTGTATATATGTTTCTAGTTATGCAAACTAGTGGTTAAAATCATGGCCAAATGGTTACACATGAAAATAGAGAGCTAGTTTTATTCCTAGGGGAATATTTTCCCTTAAACCTAGATGCAACAGATTTCCAACGAAAGAAATCAAAGTTTTGTTTAAAAATCTCATCATTACATGGATATGCAATTGCTTCAATGATCTCATATTCAAACTAAATTAACTTGGAATAAATTTGAGATTTGATTACGAGGTTGAAATATTCAAATTGTAAAACATATTTCCAGAGAAAATGGGTGAAAAAATTGTATACAAAGAGGGCTTGTCCTCTTTTCAAAGGTTGTTGATGGTTGTTGTTATTTATATGTCTTAGGCTCTTTAAAATTTTGGGATCCTTTCTAAGTGTGCATTTTTTTCTCTCTTGATAAGTTGGTTGTAGTTGTACAACCATTAGCAAGCTCTGGGAGCATTGTATATGTCTCCCCTATTTAAGATCGAACTTACCATGCTTCTCCCCATGTCAACATTCTAAAAAAATGATGTATGTCAGATTTGTTTTCAAGATAATGGAAAACAGCTATGATTTTTTTATCTTTCTTATTAATTAAATGCAATAATATGTTTTACATGCTCTGCTGATTAGATATCTGGTTTAATGCTTATGAACTATTGTCATCTTGGGCATAGATCTAGGTTATAAACCCCTTTCTACATTCTGATATATAAATGTATTGTTGATAACCTATTAAGTGCACCATAGATTTATGTATTTGATGGGAGAAAGTATTTGAACTTCTACTTGTAGTGTATGTTTTAGGGTTTCAACAATCATCTGAATATTTGCATTATATTGGAACCAATGGATGCAAATCATTCATGTTAACTTTCATTAGCTTGTATCTTAGTTTTTATACATCTTTGAAAATGAATGATGTCATTCTTATTATTTTAAAAACCACACCACCACACCAATATCTTAAAATTAATTATCTCATCCTACCCTATTCTACCCTTTAAATAATATACCCTATTACATATTTTGAGTATTAGTTACCTATAGATGCATAAATATTACATATCTAAAATGTACCTATGTTTTGTGCTTTAAAGCCTAGCATTTAAGTCTTTCATTTAGAATTTTCTTATTGAAATTTATTTAGAAATGAAGATTGCAATCACATCTCCATCTATCTTTACTAGCTTATGTCTGGCCTAGAGCATTTCTTCATATTGTTTGACAACCCTTCCTATGTGGAGTGATTAGACTTGGTTATAACTTAGTTAGATTTGCATTTTGTATCAATAATCCCCATGAAGATTTAATTTTAGTATCCCTATTGGGAGAAATCTACCCCTTAGGTCATATCTATTATTTTATTGAAGATATACGTAAATAGATTGGACACAAACAAATTTCAATATTTTATTCATGCAAATTAAACAACATGTATACAATATAGTTTTCTAAAATAAACTAACTAGTATAATGGGAGGAATATATAAGACCTAAAAATAATGAAATACATCTACTTGATAAATATTTATGCCATAATTCCCTCCTTATTACATTATTTTTACAAACATGGAAAAAAGGTTTCACAATATCTGTGTAGCCTACTCATCTTTGAGGTGGCATGCCATCTTTATGGCTTCATGATATTGGTGTCACATTGGTTTTTCCTTAAAGGATGACCACTAACCTAAAGTGATAGGATTATATCTCTCTGTTGAACACCTTCGATGGTTTCTTGGATTACCACAAACCCATATTGTTTTATGTTGTGGGTTAACCATGAACCTAGAGGTGACAAGAGCTGTCGACTATTTTATACACTTTAGTGGTTTCTTATATTTCCACAAACCCTTTTCTAAGAACTAAGATCTACTTTAGTGATTTTGCTTCCCATAATGTTCTTCATCAGGAGGTACAAAACTAAAAAATGATGTTGAATCCTTTATTAAAACCCACATTGCACAATCACACAACATAAAAGAAACACACTAAAGAAATTTCACCATAGCAATGATGAGACCCCATCATAGGAAACTTGTGAGAGGATGTCTATTGTTCTCTACCCTCCAGTAAGGTGCTAGTACATGTTTTTACAATAAGATATGTGAGGGGACTTCATCAATTGACTCTTCACTTTCACTAGTATCTGGTGGATCTTCTACTTGGGAAACATTAGCTTCTATAGACTTGAATTTTCCTTTAAGAACATCTTTCACTCAAAAAAATAGTCCCATGATGTATGACCTTTCTTCTTGAAATACGGACATTTTATGACCCTTTTGTCATTATTGAACTTTTTATGAAAATTTCAAGAAGAAAGTGCATTCTCATGTTGTGAAATATCTTCATCTTCTATAGGTATCCTTTTGTCTTTTGATAGAAGTGTTGTAATCATATCATCTGAGAGATTATGATGGTATTTGGCTTAAGAGTAAATACATAGTGTTATATTTGGATGGTACACTATTCAATAGAATAGACTTTGCATCCTAATATTTGACATTAGCTTTTACCTCAGTAAGTTACCCAATAAGAGATTTCAGATTGTTTATATGGTTGGACATAGTAATTCCATCATCCATTTTGAATCTATATAACTATAATCTTAGTGAAAACTAGGCATTTACCACTTTTGTAGAAAATAAGGTGTTGAGCATATCCCAAATTTTCTTAGATGATTTTTCTAAATCCACATGATGTAACTCAGAATCTAAAAGCACAAGGCCAATAACAACTTTCACTTTGTCATCTCTTGTTTCCACTCAAATAATTTACTTGCATTAGTGGGTTGTTTCTCATTTCCATTTACGATACCCCACAAATTTTTATGCATCAATTGCATTTGTATTTTAACCTTCCATATATGAAAATTTAAACTAGAATATTTCTTTATGGGAATTTGAATTTCCATCTTGAAACAAATAGATGTAGATCAATCTATCAAGAGGAAGAAAATAAGGAATGTACTAGGAGTGAAACGTTGAGAGTCAGACACAATTGGAATTACATGGCTTTCAACATAGAAATATAATACAAAAACCTTGAATTAGTTTCTTGGATGTCCATCCTTAAAAGTGTTGATCTGTTCTAAACTCTTTGATGCTTGAATGAGGTATTGAGATTAAAATTCTTTTCTTTCTAATAATGGCATCTTCACAATTATAATGGTTTTGCTATTTTGTGATCTTCCACACTACATGATATACTTTTGATGTAACACTACATCAAAGTGAAATTCCAATGCTTTTTCTATTTGTGGTCTTTTACACTGCACAATAACCAAAACTTATACTAGCATCAATGTCCTACCTTTGATTTTGCATTAAGCATGGCTGTGTTAGAATTTTCTTAGTTGAAGATTATTGACACCAAATATGTAGCAATGATGTGAAGGAATGATCTATAGAATAGTGTTAGTTATCAACATTTTAGAAGATATATTGATGGAAGTTATATCTTAAGAACATATCCAAATAGATTTCAAATGATCATACAATCTACATCGTACTCCTGTTGACTACTCTATGGATCATCCAATGTATAGGATTTTCAACACAAGAATGAAAATGTGCTTGAGAAGCTTGGATACTAGACTATTGGCTAATTGAAGAGATGCATAAACAAATTACACACAAAGAAACTTCAATATTTTATTCATGAAAATTGAACAACATATATACAATATAGTTTTCTAGAATTAGGTAACTGACTAGGGTGATGGGAGGAATCTAGATGACCTAAAAATAATGAAATACAACTACTAGATAAACATTTACACTATCAATCTCAACTTGGTTTAAGGAGAGCTAAAAGTAGTAGGGAGATAACCATACCCTCTATCAGTGTCCTTCAATCATTTTTTACATTCAGTCCATCATAATGCCAAACCCTTCCTTGACTATAATGACATATTTGTGGGGTTTTCATCTTAATTTGCCATTTTATCAAAGTGTGCAAGGCTGAATGCAAGAGGTGTACAATTGGGAACCAACACTTCACTTGCACTATTATTGGGGAGTAATAAGAACCTTGGCACTTGTGTTTCTATGGACTCTTACAAAGAGCTTGTTATAGTTTTAGGTTCTAAAATTTATCTGCCTATCTCTATACTCATTTTATATCTTGGTCATTAACACCAAAACACTCAACTGGCATCATTACCAAGGTTTAAATATTGAATCTTGGCACTTATGTTGCTAAGGACTCTTACAAAGAGCTATATTAATTAAGGTTTTAAAGTTTTTTACTTATCTTTGTGTTTATTTACTAATTTGGACTATCAACTATATAGTAGTCCACAACCATTATTGTTAGGGAATTGAAAGATTTGATAAATTAACATCTACTAAATTTATTGTAAAGAACTAAATATTGTCATGTTTTGAGGTGGTTTCCCCTTTTGAACATGAATCTTAAATTTTTAGTATCTCTTCTTTAATATCTCATCACTGACTTTAGAAAATTATGTTTTTAGTATGTATCACAACAAGTTTGTAACCTATTATATTTTAGAAGTTTTCTTCTTATGGTGACTCTACAATATTCTATCTAATTTCAAGAAAGATTAGTGCCCATTTTAAAATATTTTAGTTATGAGTGTTCTTTCACTTATAAATCTAGAAGGATTGAGATCATCCTTCTAAGGTGGCTCATCAAAGCAACTTGTCTTAACCTTAAGTTTTCATTAAATAAGAAGGAGACAAGTTTGGAGGCTAATTGAAGGATAAATTTCAATAGCAAAGGAGTGTTTAGATTGTCAAGATTCTAGTACACCTAAACTTTTATTTTTTGAAATTTTATTTATTGAAGATTATCATCATTCTCCTGATCACTCATAATCATATAGTCCCATTTATTACCTGGCACCTTCTCAATCAATTAAATCTCCTACTATGTTCGATCCACCAAGTCCACCTCACTCACCCCCTCACATCCCTTTGCTATTTGATCTTGAACCCACCATTAAACCAATAATGAGGGATAGGGATCAAGATTATAATGAGCATCTTGCATTCAAGATTCCAAAATTTAGACCAATTAATTTTGATGAAATGGGGGGCAGGTACCAAAATGAAATCCTAAATGAAGTAAGGAACCACCTTCCTAAGTATCAAGGGAATAATGTAGTGACTGGTAATTGTCATTTGAGGGATTTCCACATTATCATTGAAGATTACGGGGTTAAGCATGAGGATGTTTGCATTAAGAATTTGTGCACATGTTAGAAGATGATTGTGAGTGCTTCAATTCCCTTCCCCATGGATGCATTGATTCATGGGTAGAAATAAATTGTTTTAAAAATTTAGTATGGTTATAAGATTGATCCTAGGTTTATCTTCATAGAATTTGAAAACATTAAATAGAACCCTAATGATTGTGTGTTGGATTTTAATACAAGGTTAAATAAGACTATGATGAGGCTAACTAAAAAAATTAGGCTTAGTGATACAACTTGCTTGATTAAATATTATGATGCCTTTGACAAGAAGTTTCATATTAATTAAGGGACAAGTCTCCTACACACTTGAGATTGGAATTCAATATGCCCATCCAAATTGAAAATAATATAAAGGCTTTAGGTAAGCCCTTAAACAAGGGGTATGATGTGAAGTTGGTCAATGCTAAAAAAATACAATTCACTAAGGTATCCAACCTTGAGAAAATCATGACAAATTCGACCTTCACTGCTAAGGAGATGTCCTATAGGCTAGCTAGAGCTAAGTAGGCCCTACCTCATAGATCTATAAGTCAGGAGAGAAATTCAAATCTAAATAAAGGATAAGGGAGGCCTGATTTTCATATTAGGGATAATGATAGGGGAAGAGGCATATTAAAATTGATATAAATTAGAATAAAGGGGCTAGAATAGAAGTTCTTGATATATTGAATGTCAAAGTGAAGTTGTAAATTGTGGCATTGACATTGATTGTTATGATAAGTTATTCCTTTCACATCCTCCTTATGATACTATTGATGAAGATGTAGAGGAACCTAAGTATGAGTCTATTGATGATGAGATTTTGATGCTTGATTATCAAATCTCTCTAAGTAAAATGCTACCTCCATAGAATTTATAAGTGATACTATTGTTGATCAATTTTAGAGTGTAGTACAAAAGGTATGTGTCCTAGCTTCTAAAGTTGTTTATGATGTTAATAAGACATGAACATATGAGTTACCCAGTCATGATTTTGAATTCCTACATTCCATGATGATTAATAAATATGATGGGGGAAGTCCATGAGTTAAGGACATGCAACTGCTAATTAATGCAAAATTTACCTAAGAGAAAAAGTAAAGTCTAAGAAGTAGGAAGCAAGGTAATACTCGTAAAGAGACTACCCCTACACATCCAAGGGTAAGGGATGTAAGTAAATAAGTAAGAAAAATACATGAACCCCTAATTCTTCCAAGCTAGTACTTGTTTCCCAAGTTAATAAACAAAGAGGTGCTCCAACCAAGAATAGAGTACCATCATTATCTAGTATTCTTAAGGGTGTGATTGATGTTAGAAATATCCCACCCTTGAAGACTAATATAAAAATGCCAATCCATCCCATCTTGTTCTACCCTTGACTTTAAGTAATTGTATTTCAGCTGAATGAGTTGTCACACTTCTTCCTAATACTCCCTATCCTCAGTATAACATGTGTGATATGGCCAAAGTATTGAGTCAAATGAAGATCACCTTGTTACTTGTTGAATTATTATAAATCCTTGAACATAATAAGAGGGCATTTGAATATTTAGAATGTAGTGAGATTACAATTGTAAATGAGATGACTTTACCCCAAACACTCCCAAGAATATAAGGTTATGGAACCAACCCTAGAAGTTTATTTGGGGACTGCATTGGTAGAGAGTTAGCTAAATATGGATATATTTTACACCACCCTAATGATTAATTGTTTGATTGTTCAAAACTACATATTTGACTCTAGATATTCTTGAAATGTGATGCCCCTAAGTGTCTTTAATGATCTCAGAGTGAAAATTATATCCACCTTTGGCAAGTGCTATGCCATGGGATCATGAAAGGTGCTAGTTGTTGGACAAGTCAAAGGATTAGTGGTTTAGTTGGCAGTTTATCTAAGTAAATTCTTGAATATGGACATGGTAATTATGGACTACCCACCTAAGTGGGGAATTTTACTATCATGAAAATAGGTTGTCAGCATGGGTAGAAGTGTGCATATGGATTTGTCTTATGCCACCATTCCTTTAGAGGGTAAGGAGGTTAAAATTCAAAGAGAACCAAAGATGCTATATGTTCTTGAAGATTCGAAGCAAGATCTGAATGAAATGTTGTACATAGATGTGGAATTGGGTATTTTTTTTGGGAATGTAGACATTTTTTAATAGTCTACTATTCTTGATGTTGGGTTTGACAATGAAGGTGATGTTTGGAGTATGTGTTTTGATAGGGCTTGCTCCAATCCTAAAAATGGATCTGGGTTTACCTTCTAGGCCCCTAATAGGAAATGTTTTAAGTTTTCTTTCTAGTTATCCTTTGAGTGCACAAATGCCATTACTAATAATGAGGCACTCTTTCTTGGCACTCACTTGAACACAACCAAAAATCAAGCTTAATTTAAGCTAATGAATAAGTACCAAGATTTTTCGGCTTGGTCTTATTTGGATATGAAGATGCATAAGAATTATTTATTTCAACACGTCATCCTATGATAGCCTAATAGTAGACTATTTAGGTAAAAAAAAAGATTGATTAACCTTATCTTGGACACCAATATGCTTTAAAAGTTAAATAAATTAAGGGATGATGAGATACTAGAGCCTCTAGTTAATGGAAGACATTTGAAACATTTCCTTGATTGAGTCCATGATTGTGTAAAGTATTATAGAGTGTACAATTTTCTTGTTTCATTATTTTTTTGCCCCTTTATGTTAGGCCTTATTTGTATATTTATTTTCATCATTTTTTGTTATGTATTCATTTTCAAATTCTTTTAATTTATTTTTGTTGGGTTTTCCTTGTTTTATTGGATTTTCATGAGTGTTTTCTATGAAATTACCAAAATTTGACTTCGTGGCCTAAGGGATTGGCAATTTGTCTTACTTTTTGGGGTTTTTTACACACCCACAAGGGGTGTACATCTAGAAATGAGAGCCAATATTTTGTGCCCAAAGATGCACCAAGTATTTGTGCCATCTTTTGAAGAAAGAAGGCATAGAAATTATAAACCCACATAACACCAAATAAATAAAATCAGTAGATAAAAAATCATGCCCATTGATGAAGGATCCATATTAGAGATGAAGGTTTGAAAAAATATTAAAACCCATGCCATTGGTTAGTGCCATGTGGAAAGGTCAAAGGATATAAGATCAAGTTTATTACAAGGGTGAAGTGTGGGCCCACATGGGATAGATGGTGGAGATACACCATTTAAAATGCACCTTGTCAATTATTAACTTGTAAAATTCAGCCATATATCCCATTTTCATATGCCCATGGTAAAATTCAAATTGACATGAAAAAATCTATGGGAATATTGGTGGAAAAATCAAGTTAGGAAGCAACTTGCTACTATGTAAATTGCATATTTACCTCCCAAACCCACAACATATATTTTAGTGGACTTCCACTATAGGGAAAACATTTTCAAAATGTAGTTTTGTAAGATACACATTGTAAAGTGCATCTCAGTTTCCCAAACTTGCACCCATGATGTGGGAAAAGACAAGGAAAAATGAAAACTTTTAAAATAGCACGATGATGGCATGGGAAGCTTTAATAGGCCATGTGCAAGTATTAAAGAATCAATGAAAATCTTTAATGAAAGTGCAATTTTGTAATTACAAATTGTAAATTCTAATTTGATATTCGTATCTAAATGAAAAAGAGTGGTAGAAAAATAAGGTGAAAGTGATACTTAGCAAGTTTGATAACTTGAAAAGTGTGTAAGATATTCCTAAATATTTGGAAAGATTACAATCGATTTCCCAAGGTATAAATCTAGCATATAAAAGTCCATGTGCTTGCAATAGATTTAGTAATGGTTTTAAAAGTAAGGTGAATGCCATGTGGTGCTATAGTTTGGTTCCACATTATGATATTGGTATTATAGCCTATATTTCATTTAGAAAGAGCATCATGTTGATAGAACAATAGAGTCATATGAAACGTGCTTCAAAATTTTAGGTCAAAGGTCCAATTCTAAAGGGGAAATAAATTTTCTAGATTCAATAATGGTAGATACTAAAATAGTAGTACAAAGGATTTTAGGATTGGTGATACCTTGTAGCAGGCCATCTATGATGAGTTATTAAGAATTTGAACTAGTTATATAAGGGAAGGTTTTATGTGGATGTTTGATTCTAATGTTGAGGTTAGTGTAGATAGTATTAGGAAATAGATGGGTGATTTTTTATAGGGTTAAAAATGTTGCTAAGTGTGCAGCAATAATAGGGTAGGCTTTTAGCTCTTCCACAGAAACATTGCATGTATATAAATATTAAATTGATCATATTACAAACCTTTGTTTGAAATAGTATACATTTTCATATGAAATTGGGAAGATATTTATGCCCTTGGTAGAAGAGGTGGCTGCCATGTGTACATGCAATAACATACCCTCTACTTTCTAAATAAGTTATGGTGGTTATAAGGGTGTTGTAGTAGTTGATCCCAACTCCTCTTACAAGCTATCTCTATGCCCAAACATGATGAAATATAGGTGTAATGATACAAAGTTGGATGTTTTATCCTAGTCCAAAATTTGATGTTGATTTCTCAATAGGAAAATTGTAAGCTTCTTGTCTACTTTTGGGGTTGAAGACCATAATTTTGAGAAGTTGTAGGAAAACAAAGTGGAGAACTTGGACCAAGTTCTGATTGACAAAACTATGGATCTTGACATGCTACAAACTATGTCTATAGGTGAACATCACAATGCACTTATAAGTATGTTATCATGCAGTTTCTTCTCCAATTATGAGCCATAAATTTTGATGATGATTAATGCATTTAGAGAATATAAACTACTTGAATTAATAAATAAGGCACACATGTTTGTTCCTAATGGGTCATTTTTTATGGGTGATTGTATGAGATTAGAACATTAAATTATGGTGAAGTATTTGTTTAGGTTTTTCATGATCTAGGAAAAAAATATCATGATCTTAGGTTTTCTTATTTTATAGACTAAGAATGCTCATTCCTAAAAATTACAAAAGGTGATGGTGAAAAGCAAAGGTTTAAAAGTCTTTTCAGTCAAATGTGAAGTTTTTAATACAAATTAGAGATTTCAATACCAAATGTGACTTTGCATTTTGGAAAATTACAAAATTCATGAAGAGTTCCCAAGTCTATGGAACTGTGAATGGGAAAATCAATGTGTAAAATGCACTTCATGAAAATACAAGTTGAAATATGTGGTCTAACCTCCCAATCCCGTTGATCAACTCAACATAAAAAAAGTCAACTCAAATGGAGGTCTCTAAGAGATTTTAAGGAGGAATGCAATTGTAATTTTTTGGAAATGTGCAAATTACAAGTTACACTCAGATCTCCTAAACCCACCAGTCAAAATGAAGGGATTCAAAGTAGAAATTTCAAATTTAATTGCAATTTTGCATTTTTGCAAATTATATATTGCACTTGAATCTCCCAAGTCTACATGGGAAATTTTAAAGGGAATTGAAAATCTAAATTGTAAGTTGAAAAATTGCAAATTTAAAATTTCTCTAGAAGCTCCCATGTCTATGGGGGATCTTTTAAGGGTAATTACAACTCCAAATTATAAGTTGTAAAATTACAAATTGTAAATTGAAAATTACACTTGAAGCTCCTAGGTCCTGGGGAAAATTTTGACAGTAATTACAACTCCATATTTACAATTTATGAATTGAAAATTGCAAATTGCACTTGAAGCTCCCAAGTCTGTGGGGGAACTATACAGGGGAACTATAACTACAAATTGAAAATTGCAAATGTGCTGCTAACTTTCAAATTTTAACCATACAAAGGAGGTGAAAAATTTAAAATGGGGCCTGAAGTTACCCATAAGGTAAAAAAAGTGAAAAAAATCCATTTAAGCATTATGAAATGTGGTGGCAATGCTAGAAAGGTAAAAAGTGAAAGAAGAAAAGTGTGGAAAGGTACATGGAAGTGAAAAGTAAAAAGGTAAAATGAATTAAGTCTTTCCATTTCTAATGTTTTGCTTGTTTTTAAGAAATATATGGAAGGAAAGTTGTTGGGTTTTCAAGGCCAAAGTGGGATATTACAAGTAGATTTATCAAACAACCATAGATATTGCATTTCAATATAGTGACATCATGATAAGGCAAGGGCTATTCTCAGATTTACACAAGAGGAAGGGTAGCTATCTAAAAGTTTTCATATATGCAAATGAGTGTTCAAAGGCATGGCCAATAATTTATACATGAAGATAAAGATTTAGTTTTATACCCAGGGGAATATTATCCCTCAAACCTAGATGTAATAGATTTCCAACCAAAGAAATAAAAGGTTATTTTTGAAAATCTGATCATTACATGGATAGGCGGTTGCTTTAATGATTCCCATATTTCAATTAGAGCATATTGGTGGAAATTTGAGAGTTGATTGTGAGTTTTTAATATTGTAAATTGAAAAACATATTCCCAAAAAAAATTGGTTAGAAATTTGAATAAAAGGAGGGCTTATCCTCTTTCCAAAGGTTGTTGTTGGTTGTTATTCTTTCTAGATCTTAGGATATTTAAAAATTTGGAGTCATTATTGTGTGTGCATTTTGTTTGTCTTACTAATGTGGTTAAATTTGCATATCCATTAACAAGCTCTAAGATTATTGCATATGTCTCCCCTGTTGAAGAGCAAACTCACCATACTTCTCCCCATGTCAACATTCTGAAACATTGATGTATGTAACATTTGTTCACAAGATAATGGAAAATAGCTATGATTTTTACTCTTTCCTATTAATGAAATGCAATAATATGTTTTACATGCTTTGATAATTAGATATCTAGTTTAATTATTATGAATGGTTTTCATATTGGGCATAGATCTAGGTTATAAACCCCTTTCTGTATTATGATTTGGAAATGTGTTGTTGATAACCTCTTAAGGGCACCCTGGTTTTATGTATTTGATAGGAGAAAGTGTTTTAAATTTTAATTTTAGTGTATGATTTAGGCATTCAATAATCATGTGAATATTTGCATTATATTGTCACTAATGGATGCAAGTCATTCATGTTAGCTTTCCTTAGCTTGTATCTCAATTTTTCTACATATTTTCAAATGAATGATGTCATTCCTATTGAAATAAATCTTATCTTTTGAAAATCCACACCACCACACAACTATTTTATAACTACTTAACTTGTCCTAAACTATTCTACCCCTTACATAATATACCTTGTTGCATATTTTGAGTATTAGTTGCCTACAGATGAGTAAGTATTGCTTATTTAAAATGTATCTATGCTTTGTTTTTTAAATACTAGGATTACATTTCTCCATTTAGCCCTCCATTATTGATATTTTATTTATAAATTAATATTACAATAACATCACCATCTATCCTCAATATATTGTGTTTGCCCTAGAGTATTTATTCATGTTTTGTGATAGCCCTTCCTAGGTGGAGTGAACAAACTTGGTTATGCCTTGGTCAAATTTTTGTTTTGTGTTGTGTTTTATATCTTCCAGTCAATGTCTACATTTAATCCATCCTAATTCCAAACCTTTCCCTAACTATAATGACATATTTTTTGGATTTTTATCTTTATTTTCCATTTTCTTAAAGTGGGCAAGGTTGTCTACAAGAGGTGTACAACTAGGAACCAATAAAAAGTATGAATCTTATATTTCATATACTAGCATGCAAATAACCTTGAAGTATTAGAGTGATTGAGATTCTTTATCTAGGGTTAAAATCACCCTTAAGGGATTCTATAAGGGAGTATGTTATCAAATTAAGGTATACAACTTAGGGTGTATGAGTGTGCAAGTGCACACTAATAAACTTTGAACTATCTACATGACAATCATTTCCCTAATAGGACCATTAATAGAACATTAACCTTGGTTAAGTAACCCATGTTCTATTATATTCCTATTTTAAACATAAAATGGATAAGTGACTTCCCTTTTGATGGATATTCTACGACAACTACATACAAGGTAGCCAAGAATGCTAGGTTAGACAACCCTAAAGATGACCTCCAAGTTAGTTTCAACATACCATAGAGGTGATAACAATAGTTCATTTATTAAATATTAACACCCATTTTTATTATAACACATGTATGAGAAATATCTTATAATTATCATCATTAGTGTCCATGCAATTTTATAATGTGTGCATGTAATACCAACTAGGATAATATGCCATATAGATTTAAAAGTGAATATTATTGGTAGAGTAAGAAATTAAATTATTTCTACTTACTTAGACTTCTGAGACTTAATCTTTGACTTTTTGGTAATGGCACCATGCATCCTACTAAAGGATTTTATATCATATTTAGCTTACAATTATGGATAACCCCATACTCATATTTAAAATTAACAACCTTCACTACAATTTAAGGTAATAATATGGGGATGGTAAGAATATTGATAACTAAGGATTACAAATGAAGACATGGGCTGATTTATTTTTGCCATAATATCCATCATATTTATTGTAGCAGAAGTAGGATAAAAACATTTAAAATACATCATGCATCACTCAATAATCAATCCTCTTAAGATTCAAATACCTAATGCAAGAATAATTTGTAGGTCTAATACAAAAAGTTAAACATATTATTGACAATGAAGATGGGCTACCTGTCAATATTATATATATCATAATATTTTGCTTGGGTCCTAACACCATATTAATTAAATAGAGATTATATAACTTTACAATCAATGTAAAATTAAATAACCAAATGCATTAATAATTTGCACTACTCAACCACTAATTAATGTACATGAGCATGACCAGTTATAGGGCTATTCTTAACATACAAGTAACTTTCATATCAAACGTAGATCATATATAGTCCTGAGATTAATAATCTAGTCCGTGATTTAAAAAAATTAAATCAAGAAGATTGAAAAACATATCCATACATATTTATCTAGATGGTTTCTAACTATTAGTTTCATAAATATAATCTATAATAAAAATTCAAAGAGTCCATCCCAATGCCTAATATGCATTCAATAATATTCAACTAGTGCACATGATAGATGTCACAAATCAAAATAATTATTTTTTGTACCTTTCATCATTTAATAATTAGCACAAACCCTGATATAACTCAGCTAAACAATAGGGCATAATAATGACACTAAATCCACACAATCTATTAATAACCAACCTATACAAAAACATAAAAAAATACAATATTTTCAATACATAACAAGTACCATGATTATAATAAACACTTGTAATGATAGTTAATGTCCATATCTTTGTTAAGATAACTAAGAAAACCACATGTATCTAAAATCAATTATTCCCTTGTAATTGCTTCATGAAATAATTAAGGCACATAATTGAATATATGCTAAGTAAACTGTCTCAAATAACCTTAATGTTAGAAGGAATATTTCGTATAATTAGGACTTAAACCCACTAAAGTGGAGTGAAGAAAAATTTATCCAAATTTCTTTTTCTTGTGTTCCAAACAAAATGGACTGTTTCAAACCATTTGGGCCATAGATAATTTTTAATGAATTGGACTATTTTAAATAATGTGGACTTATACCCTGTAAAGTAGAGTGGAGCAAACTTTCTCTAAAAAATAAATTTCATATATTCTAGATAAATTAGAGTGTTTAAAGCCATTTGGAAATAGATCATTTTGAATAAATTAATCTGTTTTAAATAAAATGGACTTATACCCACTAAAGTGGAGTGAAGATAATTTTCTCCAAAAATAAATTTGTTATATTCGAAATAAATTGGACTATTTCAAAGCATTTGGGCAAAGATCGTTTTGAGTAAATAGGGCTATTTTGAATAATTTAGACCTATACCTATAAAATGCTCAATGATTCATAAGAAGATTTTCTCCAAAAATAAATAATTTTGTTTTTTCCAAATAAATTAGACTTCTTCAAACCATTTGAGCATAAATCATTTGGATTAAATTGGGTCATAGATAATAAATAATTTGAAATTATACCAACTAAAGTGGAGTGGATAATATTTTCTCCATAAATATCATGTAACTTTTCTATATTCCAAAAAAATATATATATTTCAAACCATTTGGGGGCATATCATTTTGAATTGACTAGACTATTTTGAACTTGTGGCACCCTTATATGCCTTCATACCAATCATTGATCCTTTGAAGTAGCTTCCATAGTTGGGACACGTGGCACCATTTGATTCACCAAATTATAGATGAAAACAAATTAATCTTGAATATCTTTCATCTACATAATAAAATATCTCAATGACAATAATTTATTTGTTGTTCATTAGGAAAATATTCTGAATGAGAAAGTGTCAATTTACTAATTCAATAATTTAAGGGAATCTCCAACCATAAATCAAATTACACTAATAGCCAGAGTACAATAATTCTATATTAGAATCAATTATTTTGAAATTAATTCATAACTATTTTAAAAATAATTTAGAATTGATTTATATGAAATTGATGATATTAATGTTTATTACTAGAATTATAGTTTAAAATTAGTAAATACACTTGAAAGAATCATGTGTAGTTACATCCTCTAAACATTGGCTCACAACTAGTGGCATGAATTTTTTGCTTTCTCCCAAGAATGTGATGATTGGCATTAATTTGATTCTCTGATCATTTTCATCTTTCTAACTTTCATTTCTAGTATATCTACTTAACATAACATAAATCATTTTTTATTTTTGATTTGTAACACAATTTTGTGAATTACAATCAATGAACGTGTTGGCAATTGAAAAATCATCTCTAAAGGTCCCTTTAAAAATAACCTCATCAAATTTTTTATGTTTATATTGAATGGCTTAGAATATTTTTCATCCAAAATAAACATGAAATTTGAACATCTGTAACCCATGGATTGAATGAGTATCCTCAAATCATTGTCCTCTATCATTGACCAAATGCCAACATGAGAAAAATACTGTAGTGCTACCTTCAAAATTTAATTAGAATGATCTCAAATGTAGTATGACATATTTTTAATTTTATAATTTTTTTTTTTCTTGTATCATTCATTTGCATATCTTTTATTTTGTGCACAACAAATAACAAGTCATCCAACCCCAAAATCAATAGTTTTTAGATGTTTATTTTAGCTCCTCCTTCGAAATATCTACAATTTTAAAAAAAAAGAAATGAATCATTTATTAAGAATAATATTATATTATAAGAGATATAACATGAAAAATTTTAAGAAAATGTTTTACATGTTACTAGACTAGTTGTTGATATGATTTTGATTTGCATTTTTTATTGTACTATAAAAACATAATGCATTTCATTTGATTCATATATATATATATATATATATATATATATATATATATATATATATATATATATATATATATATATATATATATATATATATATATATATATATATATATATGCATTTCTTTAAATATTATAAAGATTCATATAAACACATATAAAAATAAGTACATGCTTAGGCACTTTGTCAATATAATACTCATTATACATGGATGTACCATTTCTATTGCTAGTTTTATAACACACATATGCTTATAAAAGTTCATATTGAATCCTTATAACCTGACCATGAATGTATCATAATCTGAATCAGTCTGATTTAGCCATAATTCATTTATCATAGACATTAATAGGAAACCAACATCTATTAATATTTTTACAGTAGTGAAAGTATTAGCTGTAACTCTTATGCATATCAAAACATATTTATATGTTTACGCAGCCCATCTAGAAAAGAAAATAGGATTTACTCTTCTAAGCCATAGTTTACTATAACTAAATTCAAATCAGAATATAATACACCTTAATAGTTAAACCTCTTTCATATACTTCTAATAAGACACGTCAAATTAAAAATTGTTTGAATCAATATCAATATAATTATTTCTAGCATGTCAATATAGTTTATTATTTTTTTATTGATAAAGATCATTGTCATGGATACTCTGCATCAAAATTTATTGCATTGAATACATAGTATATCACATATTGTGTTATTTTAAATTGGATAAATTAAACATGTAAACAAAATTGTAATGGGAAAATTAAACTCGTAAACAACACTTTGATGGGTAAATACAACCATATTTAGTCTACACAACAATAAAATGAACCACCCATCCAAATCCCAAGCTGATGCAAGTCTATATTTTATTGTCTTATACAATCTCTTGTCCATGAAGAAAAATTCAATTGTTATGTGTTTAAATAAATAAAGTTAATTAATATATTCTATACTTATATGAAATTGTATAATTACACATTTATTGAAAGGGGTTTCACGTTTTTTTTAAAAATTATTTGTAGTTATTATGGGTGCACTCTTTCAATGAAACTTTGGTTCTTTATTACTTGAAAATTATTATGTAATGTAGTAATTAAAAATTCTCCGTATAAATTGATTTTATATTTGTATGTTAGAAATAATTCTTGTGGTAAAGTTTTACCTTGTGTTTTTTTCATGGAGGCACCAACCTGTAGAGCTGTGTCATGGGTTATTGTGTTGTAAACACAAAGTGTTAGACTACGTTGTGTATTGTTTTAATTGAGATAGAAATAAATGAAGAAATATTCTGTTAGTATTATGAATTGTTGATAAAGAAAACATATTATAGTTAAAAGAATATGCATGATCTTAATATGTTACCTTCTTCATCTTGCAATGTGTCATGTTCTTTGAAATGATTTTCCATTATTATTATTTCCTTACTTGTATGAAATTTTGTTGGTGCTACACAATGAAATATAGCTAAACTATTAGGTTTGAATAATAAAGTATATACACCAAAATATTGTTAAGATGTTATATTTGGAAAATGAAGCATGATTATAAAAAAAATAAAAATGTTATGCACCTATTAATGATTGAAGTGGTTGTTCTTGTATTGGTCATTCAAAAAATTTCAAAAGAAATTGAAATTGAAAATTAAAAATTATTTTTTATTCAATTTTGGTAATGCAAGATAAATTTATTTTAAATTTTCTATACAAACACGCACCAATCTAGCTCCTGTTTATACCCATAAGACGTCACATGGATCTGGATCATTGAAAGTAGAGATAAGTGTCTCCCAAAAGATAGTATCTAGATAATTTATGAATGGCCTTCCTATTTTTTGTGATCCAATCAATTGAAATGTTGATACATCTTTCTAGATGTCAAAACCATCCTCTAATCTACTTTGTTGAAAATGGAGGTAGAAACCTAGCAGCTAAAAATGTGCTAGATCCTGACAAAAATTGATGCCTATAATATGTGTTCAATCAAATATATAACTATCTATACCCCATAGTATGACACCTATATCTTGCATGTAATGGAAATCACCAACACGTAGATTCTTGAGAGAGGTCTGAATGGCAGGATAATGTTTTATGTTATAGATGATGATTACATTGAAGGCCCCGATAATAATTTTTTCAATCAATCCCTGAAGAAATAGGAGAATATATCCTTCCTTAAAAACTTTAGTGAGATTTATAATATTAATAATTATCAAATCATTGTTCACACCAAGAATGAGTGTTTCACTAAATTTTTTGAAATGGATGTCCAATGATAAGGGGGCCATAATGGCAACTGAATCTTTCTATATCTATCTCAACAAGTTGACATACATCATTATGTAGATAAATTTCAATATGATTAATGAATCTTGAGATAATGCTTCTTAGCCTTTTTTTTGAAATACTTTCATTCAGGCACACAAATCGTCAAACCTTATTGCAAATTTTTTATAATGGTCCTTTACCTCTTTAGGTGTGATTAATTAGTCTAGTGGTAGTGTCATATCATGGTTACTAAAATAATCTATAATTTTTGATAATATGTTACCTTCTAGCTTCACCTTTTTACACCAATTATCCATGCTATTATACCTAGTGGTTTTCAAAAAGGAAATAAACCATTTTTCAAATAAATCTACTTGTTCTACTTTTTGATTGTTTAAAAGCCCTTCAATATTTATAAGTACTATTGTAACAATTAGATTTAAATATTGCTTATCTGAACCAAGTAAAGTACCACTTTGAAACAAATCAAATAGCTTATCAAAATAATCCCAAATGGGTTGTTTCATGAAAAGAAGGCATTTTCTCTTCTATAATTATTGTGTTGAACAGTTGATTTGTGTGAACAAGTGTTTATCTTGTTCATGTATTTATTCTGTCATTTTCTTCCCTATTTCAAGATTCTTTCAATCTCTCAGCTTGATAAGGTCAAGTGTAGATTGAACTCTTTCTACAAATAAAGCCTTATAAATTGTTTTGTTGGCTTCATTATATTGATTACATATTTTTTTCACAATATGGAATGGAGTACAACTTTTCAAAAATATTTCCTTTCTAAAAAACATTTATTTATCAATGATTGTGTATTGCAGTCCTCCTTTGAAATAATTCTCTATTGTGTTGTAATTGTGTGTTTGCCTTCTGTAATTTTGAACTTTATGGTTTTTATCTCCATCATATATTATAGGACATCCTTTGATTTAATAAAATAGTCATGGATGATTGGATAAGGAATTAACAAAGCATCCTTCATTAAAACCTCATTATTTTTTAAAAATTAATGAATTATATCATTCACTCCTCTTTCAATGAGATTTGCTATTTTGTTATTTGCATCCCCCAATTCACATATTTGTATAAGAATTTCAAGGTGTATTTGTTAGAGGAAATATACCATTTAGAGAATTCACTATGTGTCTCATCATAAGTTTGTGTCAATAAAAGTGTTTCAACCATTTGTTTGATCTTATTTTTCTCCACTGGTGTGAGTACTTGTATGGCCTCTTTCAATTTTGTATACAAATATGTTTCCCTTGCTTGTCTTATTTTCTTTAATGTTGATTCTCTCATGTTTTCATGGTGGCAAGTAGAAGAAGTTTTTACCCCTTGTTCATTTTTTCTTTCAACATGTTTTGTATTCTATTGACCAAATTATCTCTGTTTATCAACCCAGACATTTGAAGGTTCTCATAACTATTCAAATGAAACCCAAATGTTTCACAAGAAGGAGAAATATTATTTTTTGTCAAATCCATTCCACTAGGTGTAAATTTAGTGAAAGTAGTTATAGCTTGATGGAGAATTCCCTCTTCTTTATTCCATACTTGCAGTTAGAATTGAAGGGCATCTTCAAGTTCATCCTTATCACAGGATAAGATTATTCCAATTAGAAAAGATTTTTTCCCAATGTAGTGATAAACAATTATATATTTGGATGCATGTTTGGCAGACTAAATAATTTAAAAAACTAATCAACAAGAGGAATTTTATCACCACCATAAAATGGAAGATGTTTATGTGGATTTAATTTTAGTTTTGGTATTTTATATAGTAATATATTCAAATTATCTTGGAGTGAGTCATTATTCTACATTTTATCCAAATTTTCTTTGAGTGAGGCCGCCTTCTAGCTTTTAAGTCTATTAATTCTTTTTTCATTTGAAGATATTCTGCAAAGTAATTGAAATGATTTAAATATTGACATTTTTAAAAATGCAAGTTGCATATTGCATCAGTTCATGTAATTTTTTTATGTTTGAGTAGTGATTAAATTAAGAAAACAAATGTTTATTCTAAACTATAATACAAAATACATATTAAATCTTTTAAATATGTACATTAACTCGCACTTTAACTAATAAGTAATAACCAAATTGAAAATAAATTATGTGCACTAGCGAATATTAATATGATGGGAAAAGGAATCCATATAATTATTTTCAAAGGAGAGAGACTAGGGGAAGTATGTTTCTAGTATGTGTCAAAATTCCCATCAACAAGTACATTCAAGGTATCTCCTAGGAGACACATTTTAATCATTCATAAGAGTACATTGTTCATAGATGATCATTCATGCCTATTCTTAGTTATACATTACCAAGTGGAATTTTTTAATTTGGAGATCATTCAAGCTTATTTTAGTTATGGTGTCCCCAAAATTTGACAATTAATGATTTTAGGCAACCCCCCTTTTTAAAATTTTTTGCATGATGGTCTTGTGTGTGTCAGTTATATTTCTTGAAGCTAGTCTCCTGAATAAAGAACTTGAGTTATATTAGTGTTGTTTTTTAGTTTTTGTTTAATTTCCTTAGTTAATCCTAATTTAATGTAGTAACTAAAGGAATTCACTTATAAAAATCACTCAAATCCTTTTACTCATCCACTTTAGCACTTAAGGTAAGGTAAAAGTAGCTTAGTTTATTTGCAGTGCAAATTGGGTTTTGTAAGTTACTTTACTTCCTTGAAAATAAGTAAAGTTGTCTCAAAAACCCAATTTACTCCTCATAGACCAATTTAGGTTTCTCTAATTACTTTACTTACCAAACTAAATAACTTAAGTAGTCTTGAAAACCTGACCAACACTCTCTAGTTTTAATCGGGTTTCTCGAGTTACTTTACTTGAAAGAAAAAAGGAGCTAAGTTATCCCAAAAACTTGTCAAACATTCTATGGGACAAATTAGGATTACAAAAGTTCTTTACTTATTTAAATTCATAAGTAAAAGTAGTTCTAGTTCACAAACCTGAATTACTCATGAACTTAGACCAAATTAGGATTCTAAATCCACTTTACTTCATTACTTAAAATAAGTAAAGTAATTCAAAGATCCCAATTAAAAAGGGAAGTAAGGACTGACATGGATTTTCCATGATTACAATAAATTCATTGTAATTTACATAAATCCAATAAATTCTACTCATTTCCACCTCATTTCAAAGTAATTCAAATAAGTAATAACTCCTACAAACCCTGAGTTTTGCATTTTTATTCTCTGGATCAATTTTGAGTGATTTTATTCTTGACCAATTTGTAGTTGAGGTAAGTAAGTTATCACTAAACCAATTTCAATTTATTTTTCACATTTTTTAGGTTGTTTTATCTCCACTTTATTTTTCTCATGTTGCCATTGTTTTTCAATTATCAGTGTTGTTTTGTTTTGTTTTCTCTTTCAAATTCTTGGTAAAAGTTGTTGTTTCAATTGAAAAATTGAAATCTCAAAATATCTTATCATGTTTTATTCATGTTAATAACTTGAAAATCAAAATTATTCATGCAAGCCCTAGTTTTCCAATTTCCCTACCTAATCAAGTTTACCAGTCCCTCTTTCTTACTTCAGGTTTTTGACACCTAGTAACTTGCCTTAAAAATATCAATTCAAAAAGTCCCTAGTCCTTTAGGTTTCCCATCACTTCTTGATTGAAATCCCTTATCCTAAGTAACTATTTTAGGAAACCTTAAACTACATTTAAAGCTTACTCAATCAGGTTTTCCCTTCCCTAGTATTTCTTTGAGTTTCTTAACCTTCATAACTTCAAGTTTTTACTAGCAAGGATATTCCTACCAAAAACCTTACTCTCAAAAGACCTCTTCAAGTTCCTAAAATCTTCTTACTTTAGGTTTTTGAAGTGAAGTATCTCACTTAAGTAAACCTGAAGTCTTGAACCTAAGCAAAGCCACAAACCATCATCCAAGACCTACTCAAGTTTTCTTTACCTCAGTACTTCTTTAGGTTTTTGAACTTACTTCAAAATTTTGAACCGAAGTAATTTTTTGTTAAAAACTCAAAGTCTTTAGCTTTCAAAAGCTAGAAATAAAAAAAACTTAAAGTTTCATGCTCTTATAAGACTTATTCAGGGTTTCTAAGGCATATTACTTAAAGGAAAGATACTTAGGATTTCATAAATTTCCAATTACATAGAACCTAAAACTTGTGTAGAAATATTTCAAAGAATAAAGAGTTAACTCCTTTCAAATTTTATAAACTAGTTGGAGTAGCTAGTGAGTATTTGAAAAATACTTGTCAAGGTCATTAAATTTTTTCAAAAGCCAATGTATGGATCAGAGAATTTAGGAAGGTCAGAAGAAGAATTAGTGGAATTGGAAGTACAAGGAAAGATCATTGAGGAGGCCCCAAAGTTATGACTTGAGGAGATTCCAAAACCAAGCAAGAAGGGTAAAGCAAAATCAAATAAGGTCAAATTCCAAGAACTAAAAATGAAGTATGAATACAAAGGATGCCCCATTGAGTCAAGTATTAATTCTAAGCTCACTGAAATATGTGACATATGTAAGGGGCATGTATCTGTGATCAAGCTTTTGGAAAGATCGAGGTCCCTTGTAAAGACTCTAATCTTACACTCCATGACCAATAGTGGGATTATTAAATTTTTAGCTTTCCCAATTTCACCTCAATTTCTTGAGTTTGTGTTAGCATGTGATAAATACTATGACTATCTAACTAGGGTGGTAAGAGATGTTGCTGTAAATGTGGTTGTGAGGTTGGATGTTCAATACCTTAACTATTGTGTAAAGATCCCAACCTCACCAAAAGGTATTAATATTTCAATGGAGATGGTTGAGAAGTAGTGGGAAACAAACATAATGGAGTGTATTAATATTATGAATACATATTAATTGAAGAAAGCAAAACAACCTTCAAGGTTTCCCAAGCACATTGTCAGATCAATTTTTTTTTAGGAAGTAGATGACATCATTCAGCTTTTGTGTAGAATTAATGGAGAAAATAATGCCAAATGGTTTTCACCCTAGATGTATGCCTCTATTACAACCATTTACATGACTTAGACTTCTACTAAGATTGACTAGGCAATAATGATCAGTGATAACATGGATCAATAGTTGAAGAATGTATTACAGATATTCAATTTTAAAATGACTTTATATCTTGTATATACAATAGCCTCTAGTGGAGCCTTCTCAAGGTTAAAGACTAATGGTACACTATCAACAATACCGATATATGAATATTATCCTTAGCTAATCCTTGAATAATACTACAAGAATTACATTGTAGTAAATGATGGTTTCTTCTATGAGCTTGTTTGCAAGTTTGTGACATCATTGAAGCATAAAAGAGTATTAGATGAGGCATGGGATGCACTCTCTCTAAATAGATACATTTTCGTTCAATTTCTTGATTTATTATATGTTAGAGTAGGACATTTCTTAGGAACACCTATCAAGCTGCCAAGGTATCCAAGTGACAAGTAGATCATTATGAAATTTTGTAAGTAATTAGTTGAGTTGCATGATTTGCAATCTAAGGCTCACAAGGCAACCATTAATTTTCATATTATAATTGGCCATTATCATTTCCCCATTATTCACAAGGCAAGAAATGTGTAGAAAGAAATGTACCATCATTACACCTAAACACATTTTGATGCCAAGGCAAATTTTGATTACAAAGGTGTGGCATAGAATACAATTTCCCTTGAATATATGCATATCCCAACACTAGAAGATTTTTGGATTTATTTCAAGGATGAGTTTGATTTAAGAAGAAAGGATAACAACAAGATGACAATTAAATAAATCAATACATTTGAATTAGATACAATTCATGAGGACATAGAAGATGATGGTATTATTACTATTGATGCTTTCTATATAATAAGAGACAGTGCCCCAATTATAGTGAATATTTTTGGAGATAATCATGAAACAAAAATTTAAGAAAGGACTTCAAATGTTTTGGTGATGAATTATAATTAGCTACTTGATAATGGTTATTGCATGAAGGAGTTGACAAATGAAACTACTAGAGTGGGATAGAAGAGGAAAGAGATAATAGAAGGAGAAAGTAGTCAGGTTCTGATAAAGAAGTTAAAGCTAAAGAAACTATTTATGATACCTTCTCAGTGGTAAAAGATAAGGAGTCAGCACAACCAACTATTTCTACATCACCATTGGTTTAAACTCTTCCTATTTCTTCTCTTATTCCTCCTTCTATTCCCACCTCCACTCATTCCACTTCTATTGCACCTGCTTCACCACCACCACCTCATTTGATTGAGCCACCTAAAGTTGAAAAAGAACCTAAAGAAGTAAACTCATAGGAAATAATTTCTCAAGAGACTTATCAAGAAAAGCTAGCAATTGAAAATAAGGAGGTTGTGGGTGAATGAGAAAAATACAAATAAGAAGAAATAGAGGCTAAGAAAAGAACATGAATTGAAGAGTAGAGCTCAAAAATCAAGTTTATAAATCTACAGAGGAAGCTCAAGGTGATATGGTAACTTAGGAAGTTCCTTCTTAGGAACTAATAGTTCAAGATACTCACCAACAATAGGTAATCATTCATTCTAGAACTTCCATGTCAACTTATTTCTCATCTTGACTGGTTGCAAAAACCACTCTTGGATCAAAAGAAGTGATCAATCTTGAGGAGATAAATTTTAAATTATTGAAAAATCTAGACAAAAGAGGCAAGAAACCAAAATCAGCTAAAGTAACTTCAAAGTTAGTAATTGAATATTTAGGCCAAAAATTTGTTGAATTACTAGCTCCTCCCTAAGGAATGAACAAACAAGAAGTCAATAGGAGTGACTTAACTTTTACAAGAATACCCCTTGGAGAAGTAACAATTAATTATGTGAAAGAAGACACTAAAACTTTGATTGATTCTCTTTTTAAGAAGTTGGATGAAGAAAATGCTACCAAGGCAAATTTAAAGGATCAAAATGCATAGTTATGTGAAATAATTGCTAAAATAGCCAAATATTTTCCCCAACAATAAATTACCTTAGGAGAACCAAATAAGTGACAAGTAATATCTAAGGTAGATGAAATAGGGGATAGGTCAAGGGATATAGATAAATGGATAGATAAAATGAATTAAAAAGCCTAGGAACTCTTCCCAAGCATCCCATATGTTCGTCAAGAAATTTTGGATAAGATAGTTGAAATAAAAGCAACAAGAATTGAGTTGGAAAATGCAAATGGTATTTCCAAACTCTAACAAGAAAGTCTAGAAGTGACAGTGATTTAAAGTGAGAAAATATTGGTTGAAGAACAAATAACTCCTTCTACAGAGAAGGTGAAACAAGAATATTATCTCTTATCTTTTCGTTTGAGCACATTATCAGACATGGAAGAGGAGATGAAGAAATTAGAAGAAGATGCATGTAGAATAAAAGTTGATCTTCAAGATTCCCTTTTTAGTGTCACTGGTATTTGGTCCAGTGGTAATGTTTCAAGAATTGTAGATGAGTAAAATGAGCAATTTAGGTAGTGGATAGACAAAGCTATAACTCCTTTAATAACCAAATTAGTTAAAGCTTTGAATAAATAAGGGGAGGAACTAAAAAGACTTGGACCAAGGATTAAGAGAGTTAAAACTCAATGCAAGAGGATAGAGAGAAAAATGTCGAGATTGGAGACATAAATACATTCCATTGTAAAACCAGATGATGCAACAATCTAGTCAATGATATCTTAACACATAAAGTATACAGAAAAATGCATAAGCCAGATTCATGAAGTAGACTCACCAGAGCCTGAATCTTGAGCAATTCTTCCTATTCTTCTTCTCTTTTTCTCTTCTTCATACACACTCTGTGAAGAATCTTATTTGTAGTAATCATTATGTAAAAGTAATATCATTTATTATTTACTTGTTAAAAGTAAAATTACTTTTGTAAATTTCAATAACTTAAGTAATTTGGCTAAAATGCCATTACTCAGAGTCATTTTGTAAAAGTAAGTTACTTTATCTAAATTTGTGCCACATGTAAAGTGTTTGTAATCAATCCAAATAAGGATTTATAAAAGCACTACATGTCATTGATCATTGCATGCCATGGTGGAGGCATTAGAGGAAGTTATTATTCAACAGTTCCTAGTTTTAACGTAGCACATGTGAATTGAAGTAGTAGATTCCTATTAGAATTAAGTATCTTGAAATTGTATAAATAAATGAGTTGTTTTGCATTCTAGAGTGGGGTAATTATTATTTTGGAAATTGTATAAATGGTTTAAGAAATCCAAGACCTTGATTTTGAGATAATAAGATTGTTTTGTATAATTTTTGGCAGGAAAGAATAAGAAAGAGAATTAATTCTAGATAACTTTGCATCTGTGAGCTCAATGAAGATAAATTGGTAATATTTGAGTTATCTTTAAAGCTAAATTGAGTTACCTTCAAAATATTTTGTAATATTGGGTGATATTTCAAAATATTTTATAATACATTTAAGGCATCTCTTAGGAGATACCTTTAAAACATACACAATAGTGGATTTCCCCTTCAAGGTATCATGTAGGAGATACCTTTCAAATAGACATAAGACTAGATTTTGCCTTCCAGGAACACGTGGAATTTTCCTTTACATGGAAGGCACTACTGGGTGATATTTCGAAGGCCTTTATAATACCTTCAAGTTATCTCCTAAGAGATACCTTTCAAACATGTAAAGGAGTGGATTTTCCCTTCAAGGTATCACTTAGGAGATACGTTTGAAACAGGCACACGAGTGGATTTCTCTTGCAAGGAACAAGTAGAATTTCTTTTACATATAAAGTGTTAGTTCCCAAAATTACATTAAAACAACTGGACCCTATCTAGTGAAGTTTTTTGAGTCTGGCCTAAACTGAGTATTGAATTTTGTGTCATGTATCCTTTATCCATCCCTAAGTGTTCCTTTGGCAGGTTGAATTCATTTTAAAATTGGTTAAGTCCCTTATATCATTCTATGTATGGAAAAAATGTTTATCTACTATATTTTTTGAGCCTTTTGTGGTGTACATAGGTGCATTCAAGCTCACATAGACATATGGTTACTATTTCAATCTTTGATAAAAATATTTTTGGGTCCCCAGAAAGAAAGTCCATGTTTCACCTTCAAAGTATCTTAGTGACTAAGGTGGGGAATTGTCCGATGAACTAAGTAAGAGACATGTGGTGGTCTTGGAGAGGCCTTTACATAAGTATCTTATGAAGGTGGATTTATCCTACAAGGAACAAGTAGAATTTCTTTTACAAAACCATATGATCATGTGAAGGGAATAAGAGGGGGCCCACTTGATTAATGATTAGGCTATTTTCAAGTTAAGACAACCTTATCTCTTTTAATCCAACAAAGCATGTGAAGTTCATGATCCTGGGAGGCCCTGAAAGAATTCTAAGTAGCATTTGCACATTTGATGGTAGAAACTTGAAGAACTTAAATTAGACATTTGTGCTCACATCACTTGATGTTCATCAGAACGTCTTTGATGGTAGTGAGACTATCAAATTTAAGTTAACCTAAATTTATATCCTAGATAAAAAGGAGTCCTAAAAGCTTGACATGTGACATAATAACAAAGCTTAAAGACTTCCAATAGCTAATGACATTAAAGGACCAAGATTGTAATTAATGACTCATGCTAAAGCTGTGGATCTTAATCCAACGATGTGAAATAAAAGAAGAATTCAAAGGCCAATGGTTAGTTGACCCTCTAACAAATACAAACATTTTCATGAGAAGATATCCAAATGAAGGCCATATAGGATATTAGATCTTGATGGATGAATGAGCCTAAATCCCAGCTAGTTTTGCCATTAGAGCCCCAGAAGCTTAAAACTTACATAAAAAGGGAAACTATATGTATTTAAACTACAATTAAAGTCTGATAATTAATTCCAAGTGTGAAGAAAAGCATTATTGGGTGATATTTTGAAGTCCCTTATAATACCTTCTAGGTATATCCCAGGAGATACCTTTCAAACACAAGAGTGGATTTCCACTTCAAGGTATCTCATAAGAGATACCTTTAAATCACAAAAGATGAGATTTAAAGAGCGAACACATAACTATTATTTGGGAAAATAGGTGTTTCAAATTATAACACTAAAATTTTATAAAAATATACAATAAATATAATTTCGAGTACTCTACCTATATATACTTAAATCAATTTTTAATAAAAAATAGTACAATTTTTATGAATGTGTGTCGAGCTCAGTGAGGCCCTAGGTTGGCCTAGATAGTAGTGAGCCCTACTATAAAGCCCGATAAAAAAGGAAAAAAGGTCAAAAGAGTCAAATAGGTATATAAGACAAAAATGGGTAGACTCAATTAGTTATAGTTCAATATGGGTAGACACCTTGTTTGGTTTAAATTCTATGGAAAATAATCACACAATAATTACTTTGTACCTTTTTTGATCATTTGGTAAAAACTAATCAATTACGTAGATTTAGAAAATAACCCATGCAGTTCAAATGTCCTTATTAATTAATGGGGATGAATAGTTACTCAAAATTCATCTCAATTATGCATAAAGTGGTGAGCCATTACAATCCAAAAAAAATGTTAGCTCGATAATAATAAACTTAATATAATTTTAAAATGATGGCTGAAATAATGAAATAAAAGAGATTACTATGGTTATATAGTGCTTACTTATATTGATTATTATTTATTTATTACTTATTTTGTGTGTAAAACCAATAGGGACCCAAATGACAAATGTTAGGATGATTCAAGCTAACATTTTTTTATGATTATTATCAAATAATCTTAATAACTAATATATTTTAAAAGTTTTGAATTTAAAAAATTATAGTTAATCATTTAGACCGCCTAGATTGAAATTTTTATAACCTGACAAGGACCCATTGATGTCTAAATGCTCTTTCCATTTGGAATGTGATGAGACTAAGGACCATATAATTTAAGTAAAGTAATTGTATCATATAGCAGTAATTAAATATACATGCTTAATGTGTGAGATTAAATTAGATATGGTGAGATTAGTCTGACATGATTTATATTTTCATAGAAATTAATACTTTAGGAAGGTTAATATATTTTATGTTGGAATTAGATGTCAAAATCCTATTTGAATATACTCATTTGTGGAAAAAATCTCTCATAGTCACATCATAAGAAATAAATGCTGGTTTAAGTAATCTCCAAGCATGTGAAATTAATGTGAGATTAAAATGGTGTTATTTGAGAAATTAATCTTGTGCTTAGGTCAATGTCAAGATCATGTTAAAGTAATGTGATAGAGATTACAATGGTGACATTTGAATGATTCATATTGTGCCAAGGTGTCGATGATGGTATGTTTTATAATTTAAGAAAGGCTTCATTATTGACTAGAATGTCATCATGTAAGAGTGACCTATTTTTTTTTTTACATATAAATAAACTGTAGACTGTTTAATATGTTTCAACATTAGTTTTATTATGAAATTGTAAAGGCCAAAGTATCAAATAAAATGGATATAGAGTTTGAACTAAGTTTGGCTTATTCATGGGTCGATATTAAAATACACGTGAAGATCACTGTACAATATTGTTAGGGTGACTTTGGATGCAATGAACCTTCACTCCACAAGAATAATGGTGATTTTATTCTTTTGAGGGATTTTATTTTATATCTAGTAATTACCCTTTCAATAAGTATATTTTTCAAATACAAAAGTGTTTTAATTTTAAAGAAATTTTGACAGGTTTGACATCATTATGGAGTTGGAGATTTTGTTACTGTAAAATTAGATGCTAAAATTTTTGATGATAAAAATAGGATTTTGAAGCCTAGCATGGAAATTTTGAAGCCCAAGATATAAAATTTGAAGCCTAGCAAGGAAAATTTGAAGCCTGACATGGAAAATTTGAAACATGGAAAATGGAAGTTTTTCTATTATGAGTCTTATGAATAGTTGTAGCTATACAAGTTTGCTAAAGTAAAATCAGATGCTAAAAAATTTGATGATGAAAATCAGAATTTTAATTTGAACATGGAAAATTCAAAGCTTGACATGGAAAATTTCAAGCATGGAAAATGAAAATTATACTATTGTGAGTCTTTTAAATAACTGTAGTTGTACATGATTATCCATTATAAACAACATGTAATAATATTTAAGGTGAATTTAATATATGCAAATTTTATGTTTTAATGCTATAACTCTACCGTCCACTATTTCATCTCTTGTTGCATGTTTATTTTGAGAATTTCTAACACTATTTTTTGGTATGGATTATCCCCATAGTCTCAATGTTTTGCTTTACTTAGTCTTGTTAGTTGTTTCCCTCCTAGGCCTACACATTCTATTTTTTCTATGATAGAGAGATTATGTGCTTACAACTTACCATCTTCTAGTCTGTAAATAGACCCTACTGTATGGACAATAAGAATATGGTAGTGACACAATCTACCTATATTTGTTATGACATAAATTGCTTTGTATTTTCTAATATAAGCCCAAACTCTTAAACAAATAAATGGATTTACACAATGAGCATTAATCTAAAGTGATTCATGTTAAAAATTTTCAAAAGGAGGGATTAAGGTAGGGCAGAAAAGAAAGTTCCCTTGCAACAAAAAAGACAAATAGATTTCCTTTGATTTATGTTAGCAACCCAAATATCACCCAGTTAAAATTAGGCTACTCAGATCTAATTCATATTTGGACTAACATTGGAATGATCTAAGGCTGTGGGATGCTTGTATCTATACTAGACCTCTAGTTGTGAGGCTACCTCCTCTAAATATATGATTAATACTTCAACTCAATTATTAATTTTAATCTCAACATCATTATTCATACATAACAAGATCCTATGAAATTTGAAAATATGCAAGACCTTATTACTTCAATATCTTGACTACCAACATATTTTTTGAGTCCTTTAAGTAGTTTTAGGTGAAGATTTCATGAAATTGAATATTCAACTAAGTTTATCTCCTTTAGGTCTCCTCTAAATTCCAAAACTTAATGCATTCCATATAGATTTTTATCTTCTTCACATGTTCACCTTTATTTTATTATGAAAATAAACCTATCCTATATAGACCACTATGCATGATGTGATGTCCTTTGTATGGATTGTTACTCGGTATAAATATGCTTTGGGATTTTTGACAATACATAAAGTACCCATGATTTTATCTATCTATGATGATCTCTTAACAATCTCATTACCTTGCTTTAAAGTCTATACCTTGGAAGTCTCCATTAATCATGGTTCACCCACTTGACTGTAGTAGTGCTCTTGAAGCTAGCTGTAGATGTACATTTGTGTTTCTTTAGCCCTATTTTAACCTCACTCGTATCCTTATTGATCTCTATATTGAGGTTATTCATCTCAATAATTCATTCATTTGATGGTCAAAATATCCTCCACAAGCCTAGAAAAGGTCTTAAGACTGCCAGACCCTTGACTATAACATATTTTGAATTGAAAGAAAGCATGTAGGTGTCTCAATGACACTTGATTTATTGATTAAAGGATGATTTATTGGGATATTTGATGTACTTATTATGCTCCATGTGTCACCAGGGAACATGGGAAAATTAAGAAACTCAATTTTAAGTCCTGGTTGACTTGGGGTTGGAGTAGTTTATACAACTACTACTGGAAATAGAAAAAATAATAGAGATGTGATCACCACTTTGAAAGTATTCTAGTAGACCATGTTTTAGGGACATAAAATGTTTATTTAGTGACAATTATTCTTGCTATTCTTTGTAAAATTATTTCAAACTTTTCCTATTGCTGCCCAAAATGTAAATGAAGAATAGATATTTACAACATGAACTAAACTAAATTGACTCATGTGTGGATTAAATAGTGATTAGGGTATGACAGAAAAGAGATTGTGCTCCAGATGATCAAAGATATCAATTTTTCTAACTTTTGAGTTAAAAACACATGAAACAATCATCTACCTATTCTAGCATAATGCTCAAAACTAAATAAATACAATTTAAGATTAAAAGGAAGGAAATGCATATGTATAACAACATACTTTGCATGAAAATTACTCACTCATAGTAAATGACATGACACATTCGATTATAAATGAGAATAAAATAGAGAAAGTATACTATAAAATTAGTCAACCTAGTGTTAAACTCAAGCTAATAGATACATATAATGTGTGTTATTACCAAATTAGCTTGCACAAAAGAAGCTATTACCCATTAAAAGTGTGATAATCAAAAATCATAGAACACACACAAGACAACACTATAGATAAACTCTCAAATTATTTGGCTCCTTGTATTAATTATGGTAACAACTATTTTTAGGTTACAAATGAGGGGTAAAACCCTATTTATAGGCTCAAAAATGCCTAATACAAATTTATGTGGGCCCAAAAAAGGCACCCAAATACAACCAAGTAGCTAAAATGTAAGTTTAAGGCACTACTTGGTCAAATTTCATGACCACTCTGGCTTGCTAGATTCCATCTTGTCCCTCTTCTTCATCACCTTATATAACTCTAAGTCATTGCTCCTCTCATGTTAGTTCTGGTAGAATTTTTCCCTGTGTAAAGTTTCTCTATATTCTTTCTAGCCAATGACTGCAATTCTTCCATTGATAACTCAATTCCCTATTGAGATTCCTCGAGGTCAATGACATTTGGATCCAATTGATACAAGCTTTTTGTAGCATCTTCCTCAATATATGTAGAGACCAGTGTAGTACATTGAGAGGGGCCATGTTGTCTACTAGCTTCGCCTTTCTCAGATCTTAGAGGTAGGCTTTTTCCACTTGAAGTAACCTAAATTATAGGTTTTCATGGCATGTTACTAATGAGAGGAACATTATCTTCTTCCTCCTCTTTTACTTCCTCATAGTCAACATTAAACATGTTCCCATGAGTTGGTGAGAGTTGGGATTTCATAATATCCTCTTTTTTATTCTCCTTATCAATCCTCATTTCTAGCTCGATATTCTTCCTTGTCACATTTCGAAGGACTACCTGATCATTAATTTTATCCACATAAATAAATTCATGCTCCTTTTCTTGGTGCTTATATTCCATAACCACATCCTTTTTTAATTTGAAGAAGTGCCTTGCAATGACATTATTGGGGTTTCATGCCTTTAAATCATCCTTAGAAAATACGTATGAGTTTTAATGCCTTACAGATACTACAATGTCCTACCACTTGATACCTTGAAATAAAATTTTAATTATGTGCATGTTCAAGGTATCTTCTAGGAAATATATTGAAAGAAAATTCCAAAAGTGTGCATCAGTGTTCTTTCCAAATAAATAGTTATCATGGTTATTTCAAATCCATTACAAGGACATTTGAAATAAACATGGAAGTTATTCCAAGGAACTTTGAGGTATCTCCTTGGAGATACCTTGAAATAAAATTCCAATCATGTGCATGTTCAAGGTATCTCCTAGGAGATATCTTGAAAGAAAATTTCAACAATGTACATTAGGGTTATGAACCCAATTGAAAGTTGTCATGGTTATATCAAATACTTTGAAAGGAACTTTAAAATCATCATGGAAAGTATTAAAATGTCCTTCCATGTATCTTCTAGGATATATCTTGAAATAAAATTCCAATTGTGTGCATGTTTAAGGTATCTACTAGGAGATATCTCAAAGGAAAATTCCAATAGTGTGCATCATTGTTCTTGACAAATAAAAAGTTGTCATGGTTATATCTAATCCTTTACAAGGACATTTTAAATAAACATGGAATGTATTAAAATTCCATTATATGTATCTCCTAGGAGGTACCTTGAAATAAAATTCCAATAATTTTCATGTTTAAGGTATCTGTAAGGAGATATCTCCAAAGAAAATTCCAATAGTGTCCATCAGTGTTTTTTCCAAATAAAACTTTGTCATGTTTAAATCTAGTCCCTTGTAAGGACATTTAAAATAAACATGGAAGGTATTACAAGGAAATTAAAGGTATATCCTAGGAGATAACTTGAAATAAAATTTCAATCATGTGCATGTTCAAGGTATCTCCTAGGAGATATCTCGAAAGAAAATTCCAATAGTGTGCATCAGTGTTCTTGTCAAATAAAAAGTTGTCATGGTTATATAAAATACCTTGAAAACACCTTTGTAATCAACATGGAAGGTATTCCAAGGCCCTTAGAGGTATCTCCTAGGAGATAAATTGAAAGAAAATTCTAATCATGTGCATGTTTAAGGTATCTCCTAGGAGATATCTCGAAAGAAATTTCTAATAATGTGCAATAGTGTTCTTACCAAATAATTAAGAATTTTAGTATTTATGCAGGACTAACAAAAGGCTTATAAAATAAAATGAGAATAAAGAATTAAAATTAGATTAAAATTACATAGAACACCACTTTCTCTTCATAGTTTGATAGGACAACAAAGTACATAAGGTAAATTGCATAGAATACCTAATTCAATCTCTTAGGGGAGGCATTTGTTAAAGCAAAAAATGCTTCAAACACTAGCTCCTAAAATCTTTTGCTCTTTGGGGCCCATTGTGTTGACACATGGTAGATTTATGTTAAAAGAGTCCTTTTTATATTCATTTTCCATTGGAAGAGCACTGAAGTGACAAGTGGCATCGTTCACTTTATTTGAGTCTCAAAGCTTTTCTCCTCTTTAATAAAAGAGACTCCTTCAAGGTTTAGCGCTCATCATTATATTTTTCATTATGATCTACACTGTTAATTTTCCACTGACCCTTTGAATCCAAAAATAATCACTGTTTATCCATATGGTAGCTTTGTACTTAACATAAGCTCTTTGATATTTGACTCTCTTTGAAAGAGCACTGAAGTGACAAGTGGCAATGTCCATTGTCATTAGCATCTAAAAACATTTTTTAGGCTTTAACAAAATGATTCATTTGACTCTAATAATTAAAAATACCCAAATTTTATATAGCCACCTATACTTATCTAAAAAAAATATATACGTGTCTCCAAGTATACAATAAAATGTAGAATTTTAATTTTATAGTTCATGGTGACTAACCAAGGAATTTGTGCCTACATGAAAGGAATTTCAAAAAATGCTTGAATCAAAATTTGATCAAAATTTCTTCTACTATAGCTCACTCAAAGCTTCTATAGTGTAGCTTGTAAATCAGCCCACTCTACCTTTGATGGATATTATTGCTTATATAGAGCTTGCAAATCTCTATCTAGATCTATCATCTCCTTGTGGGAGAATGCTTAGAGGTTATACGCCACTCAATGTAACTAAAATTCTAATTTTTAAATTGGAATCAAAATGGTCTCTACCTCTGTGACTATTGAAGAATCAATGAGGGACTTTAAAACTATTTGATCATTTTTTTTGTGACCAATAGATTTTGAATCTAGTCTTTTATTAGCACATGATGTCATTCGGGAAAGGAGACAGGAATCCTAAATAGAATAATTCTTCAATGTGCCCTTTTATCTCCTTTACCCCTTCAAAATGTTAAGTATATTCTTGCATTTGGATGTAGCTTTGTTGTAGTTTAGAATCTCACTTACCTTTCCTACTGTTGCCTACCTGTCTGTGAGTCCATCTACTTGTAGAGTTTCATCAGATGTATCATATAACTTATAAAATAGTAAATCTAATTTAGGTACCTTGGTAGCAACTAAAAGTAGGATATTATCCACAAAGAAGTCTAATTTTACACATAGAGATTGAGCCTTGGATATAAATTTTAATGCAAGCTTCAAGTGGGTCACATACCATGGCCACAATTGCAGTTAACTGTGGTCCTTGGGCTAGTTCTTCTTTTAATTTTTCCACTTCTTTCTTAGAGTCCTTGAATTTTTCCTGCTAGTTACCCTTTTCTACCTTGGCAATATTTGGCTTCTACTATAACTGAGAAACTTCCACTTCTCTATCATTAAACCTCTTCTTAAGTAGACTCTTTTCTTATTCCAATGAGTTAATAAAGGCTTTAGCTTCATTGAGATCCTACTATAGGGACTTCACTTTATCTTATGAAGTCTTCATTACTTCTTTAGACATTGCCTCCTTAAGATCCTTATTAAGCTCGGCCATCTCCTTGTCCTTGGCCTTTAGCTTCAAAGATATGTGGCTCACAATTGCTTTTGGCTCTAACAAGCCTGATTGTACCTTGAGTAGATTTTTGGAGACTTTATGATAGTCTGTGGTGTCTGAAATGAGTTAGATCCATAGCTACTACACTCATTATGTAGTCTTTAGGCTACATTTACCCCAGTGGATTTTTGACAATTGGTGCCATGTGAGGGACAGTTAGGGTATGTTGTTCATGGTCATACAATGACCTTGTTTGTTGTGTTTCCATTGCTATGACCTCTTTATCCCTCTATTTCTCCCTTATTACCTCTTTTGCCCTCTTAGTCAGGTCTAACTGATTGTAGAAGTCCATGGGAGAGGTCACTACACCACCAGTGAAAGGATACTGATGGGGTAAACCATAAGGCAAAGTGATTACCTACTGGGGTTGTTATTGTGAAGAAGAAAGGATTTTAAAGACCCTAGGGTAAGAGGTTGGTAAATTTAATGGTTGAGAAGTGAATGGGAATGGGGAACTTGATGAAATTAGTGTTTGACTAGGCATAACTGAGAAGCCATAGAATTTTAACGTATGTGAAGGAGGTGACATTAATGTTTGATTAAAAAATTAGGGAGGAGTCATGTACGAGGTGGTAGCTACCTCTTTTTCCTTCTCCCCTTCTTGAGAGTCTTCCTTTTGTTTCTTCCTCTAAGGGCTCTTGATGGGATATTCTATTTCCATTTGGGTTGTCACAAGCTGTGATGAGTGTAACACCTCTTGTGTGGATAATATCACCTAGGAAGAATCTAATGGAGGCTTAGCTATAGGGATTTTAGATGTAGACTAGACCACCTTTTTTTTCCAAATCAATGATAGTTGGTGGCTAGTTTGATGCTGTCTGTATTGTTGTAGATGTCTCTACCTCTTTTGTCTCTTTCTATGGTTCTGTAAGGTTAATTATATCCAAGATATAAGCAAGAGTAGCATGAGCATGAGCCTTATCCCATAATTTATCCCATTATTGATCTGTGGTTACATCATTAAAATTCTTAGTAAATTCACAAATTTCCTATCTATACTTCTAATAGGACACTATTTTATCTTGATCCTAACCCTCCCTAACCAAGGCCTATCTCAAACCTTTTATCATAACTCTTGTTGGATCATAGTTCTAAAGGGGCTAATAAAATATCTCACATGGTTGAAGTGGGATATCCTATAACTCAACATACACATTTGGGGTATTTTTTGGGGGGACCTTCTATCTTTAAATAATTTCGTACTCTTATGCATGAAGGAAGTAGGGACCTTATTCTTAGTGAGCCAAGAAGTCATGAAAACATCTAGATCATATTTTCATGTATTTTTAATGAGAATCAACCCATATACAACCATTTTATCTATAAAAATAAAATATTATTGCCTCTTGACCACTGTAATACCACCCCTAGTTAATGGGATGACATGGAAGGCCCTCTTCTTCCTCCCTGTTCCAAACTCAGAATCTATAGCCACTAATTTTAGGGCCACTTCTAAACCCATAACTCTACTGGTCAAAACCTTGAGAAGCATAGAAGACTCTTCCCCAAAACCATGGACCCTAATAAAAGAATGATGAGCTCCAAAGAAAAAATTGAAGGGGTGTTGGCTATTAGATGAGATGGTCCTGATGAAATCATTCATTCTATTGCTTATGCCCTTGGGATCAAAATCCCCTAATAGTGGTGCTAAAAAACACTCATAAAACTCATAAACATATAATGACTTTGATAACACATGAGTCCAGGTGGATACACGGATAACCTTCTAATATTCTATTGCCTCTAGGTCCCATAGGGTCAAACTTATATGTTGTTGAAAAAATTAGGTATTTTGATATAAAATGAGGTGGAACACATATGATTACCTTAAATTGGGATGAAACCTAAAATTTTCAAGCTATTGGCATAAGGAGAAGGCAATATGCTCCATAAAGTTACACTTGTATACTCGTGTCCTTGAAATAGTCCTCATTCAGAAAAAAGTTGTCAGTTGCCAATCATGCACCATTTTATCTCCATCTTCTCCAAATATGAAGGTAAGCATAGAATATGCATCATATGACTCTTGAGTCAACATGCCCAAATGAAAAGGTAGGGGCTAAGGTCTTGTTTTATTTTCTACCAAACATAATTCCTTTTTTAATAAAAGTTGTTTTTGGTGCACTTGAGACTAGACCCAATATTATAGAAGCTCACTGAATGATCATGCTATAAACCCAACATATTATGGATAGCTTGTAGGTTGATCACTACTTTGATCAGTCCCTTCTAAATTGTTGCATTATCATAATCAAATTTTTGGGCACATAAGTCCACCAATTTTGGGTATGGGTTAACTATTGTCACCATGTATTGGATTAACATTGAGGTCCAAACCCTTATACCAAAAGTTTTAGTCTTGGTTTGATTTAAGATTATTTCATGTGCTGCCTCACTTAGGGTCTTCATATTTTTAGTCATAACAGGGTCAAAAATCTCATTTGCATAATCAAGAATGAGGGAAGAATCTTTGTACATACCTTTCTTTGCTTGCTTGGTTCTTTGGTAGGTAACTTTGGGTTGTGTAAGAGCTGAGGTGTAAGGCTTTGATGATGCTGATGTACAAGCCATTTTTTATAAGAGTCTTAGCTATGAGGATACTTTTTACTATTAATTAGCTCAAAAAAATTCTCACTCAGACTCAAAAAATAAATTATAGTTAATTGCTTTGCTTTTAAGAAAATTATGAGCTCAAAGGTGAGGAAAATGAGACTCAAAATATCTTTAAAAACTGTTGCCTCCATGAAACATGAATTAATGACTCTCCTTGATGAAATAGTCACGTCTCATTAGAAGGCTCTTAATTTGATACTCTAAGGTGCCAATCATCAAATCTTTAAGATCCTTAACTCAAAATTTGGATCTGAGTCAAAGGTTTGAATCATGAAATTTGGATTAAGGATTAGTCATCCCACTTCTTTATGAGTGGAATTGTAAAAGGTGAAGTGTGGAGGAGAAATGATGATCATTTCATATAGCTCATCATAGTTATACAAACTATCCCTATAGTTTTGCATTTGGCTATATATCGTACTACATTTAATAGTTAAATTCTGACCTAAGTACGATATGAATGCAATTAGTTCATTTATTTTGTATGTAATTTATTGTTGATTCTTTACCTTGTTATTATGTATTACATGGATGAATAACATAGCTTTGAGTGTAATAATACATCCCACAAATGGGGTAATTTTGAGTAGAGGAACACATCCCAAGGATGGGGTAATTTGGAGTACATCAAAACATCCTGATGAGGGGTAATTTTGAAAAGGCAACATATAGTTTTTACAACTCTTTTAGCTATAGTTTTAAGGATTTGATAAGCAAGATCTGATGATTGAACACTCAGAGGACACTCCAAAGATGCTCTAGAATTGATTTGTGTGTGCTCTGAATACATACATAGTATACTTTGAATAATTCTAAGAATGCTACGAAGATATGTACAAGGTGATTGAAAGACCTGTATCGGATGTTCTAAATATATCTAGATGTTCTCTAAAGACTATAAAATTATGTGTAATACATTTTACTAAGAGAAATTAGTAGCATTTTACTACAAAACTTTTGTTTGAAAAATAATAAAAAATTGATTATATGAAAATGATAGCTGGAAACTAAAAAAAAGGAGCAAACATAGAAATCTTTAGCCCCCTACTACTTCCCACCCCTAAAACATTGCTCCCTAAACAATAGTTGATCCTATATAATAGGTACAGATATTTTATAAGCAATTTTTTAATATATAATGATGCATGGGACCCCTCTACCAAAGAATATTGATGCACGAGGGAAAATTTTGCCATCATAAATAATAATGCTAGGTATTATTCAATCATTCATTCATTAAATTTTATGAGGGAAAAGTTCACCACCCCAAAAAATGACATTTTAACTCAATCTAAAATGGAAATAATTCAATTCAAATAATAATTAGGCCAAAAAATGACTTTTCAACTTCAGTATCTAAATAGAGACAACAGATGAATGATGCAATATAATAGAGATGGTGGAACCATTGAAACCCTCTTGCATCATGAAACTTTTTTACTATGAATATTTGCTTATAGTTAATAAAATAATGTTTTCTTTCCCCTCACATTCACCATTTGGGTCCCTATTGAATGCTAGTAAGTACTAAACAATCCTAATTACTGCCATTTCATTATCTCAGCCATTTAAAAACAAAACCCCATGTCTATCACAATCTCACCCATTTCATAACTTAAAGCAGTAAATAATGAATAAAAGGTTCATGTGAAGCTAAGTAAATCACACATTTTAGATACAGTAAAATAATTCATTACATATTATATTAAATAGCTAACAAGAAGCCCCTATAGAAATTACTAAAAAATGTAGTTAAAGCTTCCACCACTAATGCCACACCTGCAAAAATGATAGTGAAAAATGGGGTAAATGCTTCCACCACTAGCACCATTGCACAGGAGAATTATTTAAAAAAATATTTTAATATTATTATTTAAACATATTAAACATTTAAATAATTATTAAATAGTATTAAACATTTAAACATGATTAAATTGTTTCATAGGGATTTGAATCCTTAATTTTTAGCCCCCACATATTACCTTTGAGATAATTATTAAATTTACCTATTCAAATACCTGTGAGAGTGAGTTGCCTTTCTTGAATTAAAAAAATATTAATATTTAGAGATGAATTCGACCCCAAAATGATAATTAAGATAAATGATGTAAAATCGTACCTAGTAACTCAAAACCTAGACTTGGGAAAGAATTTTGTGAGGTTATCTAAATTATGGTTATGTGAGGGAATAACTAGTCTACACCGTACCAATCTATAAACATTATTAACTTTTCCTTCATGACAACAAGGCACTATGTTATATCTAAATGCAGAGACATGGTTAAACATTTCAACAAATAACACATTGAGTACTTCAACTTTGAAGCCCAATATTTTGGTTGAAACCAAGGGAGTTGAAATTTAGATGTAGATATTATGATAATGATTTAGAAATAATAGGCTCTTGCATAATAATTGGAGTGTCATCCATATTTTTTGAAGATGTAACATAAGAAAATTGTCTAATAACCTAGATTTGACTCCTTAATTTTTTCTCCCCCAAGAATTATACCTTTGACATAATTTAATTCCCCAATTCAAAAACCTTTGAGGGTGATTTGCCTTTCTTGAACTTACAAACTAATAATATTTGGAGATGAATTCAACTCCATAATAGTGGTAATTAGAATAAGTGACACAAAATCATACCTAGTAACTCAAAGACCTCTTGGGAAAGGATTTTGTGTGATTATTTATTTAATTATAAAATAGAAACAGACTCATTGTAACAAATTATAATTGATGGGTCTCTTACCTTGTGTTTTTAAATCACATCAAAGGGATCATCAGAATTAGATAATGTTCAATAATCCTCTACAAGAACATATTAACTCCATTGTAACAAAAACAATTTCTCCATTGCAATCTCCAAGACAAAACTTGATCACCCATAATTATGATCCTATTGTAGTGAATAAAGATGCCCCATGATCGAAACTAATGGATTTGTAATTTTGATATAGTATAGATTGTGATAATCATTTAGAAATATTAGGATCTTGTATAATACGTGGAGTTTCATCCACATTTTTTGAAGATGTAACATAAGCAAATTGACTCCTTAATATTTAGTCCCCCCTCAAATTATAACTTTGAGATAATTTAATTCACCAATTCAAATTCCTATGAGGGCGAGTCACCTTTCTTGAACTCATCAATAATATTAAATGCAAACAAATTTGACCCCATAATGATAATTAAAATAACTAACAAAAAATCATATGTAATAACTCAAAGACCTCTTGGGAAAGGATTTTGTGTGCTTATCTAATTAATTATAAAATAGAAATAGACTCATCATAACAAATTACTAACTTGATGGGTCTACTACCATGGGTTTTGGATCACATCTAGGTGATCATCAGAATTAGAAAATATTAAATAATCCGCTACAAGACCATAGTAGAATGAAAATTATAAAATTTCAAATATGGAAATAGAAATAAAATTATCATCGTGGAACTTTGGAACCAATGGTAATGATTTAGAAATAATTATAAGGCCGTTGCATAATAATTGGAGCCGCATTTTTTGAATTGATGTAATATTAATATTAATTATTAGGAGAAACAAATGGACCTAGTGGTATAGTAGTGCACATTCACATTGGAATAGATGGTGTCTTTTGAACATATATGTTAGACCACTTCAAATATCTATCATATTTCTAAGCCCAAAATTGTGCTTCTTCTGTAGTAAATACAGATGCCCCCTGATTGAAACCAAGGGAGTTATAATTTTGACGTAGTTTAGATTGTGTTAATGATTTAAAAATAATAGGCTCTTGCATAATAAGTGGAGATTCATACATTTTTTGAAGATGTAATGTAAGCAAATTGACTCCTTAATTTTTAGCCCCCCTACCCCCCTCCCCACTCCTCTGCCCCCCTCTGCCCCCGCCCCCCCTGCACAAATTATACCTTTGAGATAATTTAATTCACCAATTCAAATACCTATGAGGGTGAGTCACCTTTCTTGAACTCATAAACTAATATTAAATGGAGACAAATTTGACCCCATAATGAAAATTAAAATAACTAACAAAAAGTCATACGTAGTGACTCAAAGACCTCTTGGAAAAATATTTTTTGTGCTTATCTAATTAATTATAAAATAGAAACATACTCGTTGTAATAAATTACTGACTTGATGGGTCTACTACCATGGGCATTTGGATCACATCTAGGGGATCATCAAAATTACAAAATGTTTAATAATTTTCTACAAGACCATAGTACAATGAAAATTAAAGAAGTTCAAATATGGAAATAGAAATAAAATTCTCATCATGGAACTTTGGAACCAATGGTAATGATTTAGAAATAATTATTAGGCTCTTGCGTAATAAGTGGAACCACATTTTTTTAATTAATGTACCATTAATATTAATTATTAGGAGAAAGAAGTGGAATTGGTGGTATAATAGTATGCATTCACATTAGAATGGATGATGTCTTTCAAACATAAATGTCAGACCACTTCAAATATCTATCATATTTCTAAGCCCAAAATTATGCTCTTTATACAGTGAATATAGGTGCCCTCTGATTGAAACCAAGGGAGTTGCAATTTTGATGTCATCTAGATTATGGTAATGATATAGAAATAATAGGCTCTTATATAATAAAATTTTGGAGTTTAATCCACATTTTTTGAAGATGTAACATAAGCAAATTGACTCCTCAATTTTTAGCCCACCCCTCAAATTATACCTTTGAGATAATTTAATTCACCAATTCAAATACATGTGAGGGTGAGTCACCTTTCTTGATCTCATAAACTAATATTAAATGGAGATGAATTTTGTTGAGAAATACAGAAGCACAATTGATTACCATATACAAGCAACTTAAATATGTGGAATTAAACTAGAATCACAAGTAACTAGAATTCATAAATAACACAGAATATGAGAGACAATACACAACTTGTATTAATACTCATCCAAAAAAGAATACAATAAAGAAGATGCCACTTCTTCTCCACACCTCTTAGAGGCTTCCCACACCTCAAGTGTACAGTAATTCTTTCCTCAAAGCTCTCTCTCTTACGGTCCCAACACACAACTCAAACATAGAGTTGGTGTTCACCTCCAACTAGTCAGTATCCACTACTGCTAGTACACCAGTGCTCCATGCACTCCACAAGTGCTCCACGTAGTCCAAGTACACAATCATACTTCAAGTGGATCTCCCAAGAACTGCAACAACCTGCAACCCAAATGATCTTACTTTGGAAGGATCTTCCTTGCCTTCCTCTTTGCTCTCTTTTTGAGTACACACTGTACTCCAAGTAGATCCTGCCTGATCCTACTCCCTGTTGTGTTGTTGTCCTCCCTAATCTTGCACACCTGCAAATCAATCTAGTTCTACACACCTACAAACCTAGATCATGCACACACATACACCTATAGATCAATGATCTTACTTACCCATGCAGATCTCTAATCTTGGCCTTACAACACCTGTTGACTGAAATCCTACACACCTGAAGAACCCTTTTGATTCTCCAAGACCAACACCCACACTTGGCACTGCTGTGGAAGTATGAGGAACAACCTTGCTCACTTCACACATAGAAGGAGCTAACTTTGCTCAACTCAAACTAGAACAACTTACAATACAAACCATGAGTCTATTATATAGATCTCATGCAAACAATAATTAGACACCTAATTACAATAATTAGATCCATAGCCCAAGACTAAAATTAGCCTCTCAAAATGCAAACACTCAATTCATTAACAAACTATCTATGAACTGGCAATTCTGAACCACACAAGCGATCGATGTCGGTCCCTATCTGCCTAGAGGTGACTGACGTCAGCCGACTCTTGTCGACGTTGGTTGCATTCCTATCTACACCCTGCTGACATCAGTTGGCCGACTGACACCGGTGTCTATAACACTTCAGTAACCTCCTTCCCTATTTGCATCAATGAAGCTTTTAGATCCACAACCTAACAATCTCCCACTTGAAGATAAATAGCTGCACTGTACTTGTACCCCATCTAATTTGTTTCCTGGCTTGTATCCCTCTTCAAGCTCAACCTTGAAGACCAACCACCACACATCCTGTGGTGCACCTCCTATCATCTGAGTAACCTACCACATCTGAACCTACAAACCCATGTAGTGAAGTCCTAACCTTGCATAGCATGAATCCTTTGCTGGTCCCTCTCAAATAGCTGAGAACCCACTTCCCCGAATTGGCTCCTAACTCTCTGACAGCACCCACTACTTGGGCAAACTCAGGTCTATACCAGACCTCATGTGATTTTGGACACTGAACTGTCTAGCCCTTAGTGTGCTCCGGTTTTACATCCTACGTATTGAACCTCGCCAACACCTGATTCACATCAGCTCCCACTAGAGACAAAATCAACCGGTGATCTTCCATATCTATCATGCCAAAGAATTTTGTTGCTCCAAATTCCTCATGACATGCCACTGAACTAACCTTACCCTTAGCTCAACAAAACCTTGTATGTACAAACCTGCTAGCTAGCATACCATCCACATATAGTAACAGGATAATGTCACGACTCATCATCCACCTGGTAAGACAAACACAATGGTTACAATGACATTGACTAAAGCCTTGCTTTGTCATCCACCTGTCAAAACTTGTACCATTGTCCTGTAGCTTCCTCAAGACCATATGACCTAGCCTTCCATCTCACATGTCCATTCACTCTATTATTTAACTAAGGTATTCATTCATCTCAGTGCTTTCATCCCAGCTGGCAACCCTACCAAATCTCCTGTTTGGTCCTGCATCCTGTTCATGCCATGCTCCCACTATTTCCTGGATCCTTCCTACTCTACAGTTAAAACCTAGTATAAAGAAGAGGAACAATGAATTTGAGGCTTACTTACACTTTCAGTCCTCCCCATGGGTGTTTGAGACCCCTTGATAGCTTGCTATTTACCCAAAATTTGTTATAGTGACTGACCTCAGTCACCACACAGTCTGCATCTAATCGACGTTAGTTCCCATACGCCTGTCTTGACTATCGACCCCGTCGACATCAGTGTCTACCTACCACTGATGTCGATCCTCTTGACCGACGTCAATCTTACTATCACTGGCGTCGGTCCTCTTGACCGACATTGGTCTTACCCTGCCTGACATCACGGGCTCTGGTCTGCACATGACCGACATCGATGCCTATCTGTTCGACATCAGTTCCTCCTAACTAACGTCGATACCTGTGTTCACCTATGAGTGCTGACTTTTTACCTACAAGCTTTCTTTGAATCAAATCCCTATCCAAACTGCTCTACTTAGAGTTACTCAGCCTTCTCCACTGATCTCTGTCTGCCATCTCCTCCATAAACACCAAGGCTTTCCAGTTCTTAAGTTTGTCAAAGACATCTAACTTCTTGTTAAGAACATGCATCTCCTTCTTGCTCATGTGACCAAGCCTACAAAGCCACGTCTCTACTACAGAAGAAGAATTAGTAATATAAGCAAGTAGATAAAGAGTACCTACTTTCTTACCACACGCTAATTCAAGTGTATCCACTATGAGAGTTCTTGTGCATCTCTCATTACCCAACTTCCCTAAAGAAATTAGCCTTATCTTTAGAACTGGGACCTGCATGACCTCCTTTGACATGCATGTGTTGGCCACCTGCAATTTTAGCTTCACTTCCCCTTTGCCAATTCTTTGGCAAGGCTCACCAACCCCTCTTCTTGGGGCTGCATGGAAAGAGGCAATAGAATCTATTAACCAAGATTCAACTTTATCTAGAGCATCCTATGCAACAACACCTATAACATCTGCTTCTTCATGCTAATCTGCTACCAACCAACAATCTTTATTTACCTGATCTTTCTTTCCATAGGACCTTAATTGACCATTCGTGCTTTTCAATTCCTCCATTCTTAGCTTACTTTCTTCTACCATTGCTATACTCCCACTCAATCAAAAACCCCTTAGAGTGACCTGTAACCAAACACAAAACCTGCTCCCTACAACCTTAGCTCTGATACCACTTGTTGGGAAATACGGAAGCACAATTGATTACCATATACAAGCAACTTAAATATGTGGAATTAAACCAGAATCACAAGTAACTAGAATTCAAAAATAACACAGAATATGAGAGATAATACACAACTTGTATTAATACTCATCCAAAAAAGAATATAATAAAGAAGATGCCACTTTTTCTCCACACCTCTCAGAGGCTTCCCACACCTCAAGTGTATAGTAATTCTTTCCTCAAAGCTCTCTCTCTTACGGTCCCAACACACAACTCAAACACAGAGTTGGTGTCCACCTCCAACTAGTCAGTATCCACTACTACCAGTACACTAGTGCTCCACACACTCCAAGTACACAATCATACTTCAAGTAGATCTCCCAAGAACTACAACAACCTGCAACCCAAATGATCTTACTTTGGAAGGATTTTCCTTGCCTTCCTCTTTGCTCTCTTTCTAAGTACACACTGTACTCCAAGTAGATCCTGCCTGATCCTACTCCCTGTTGTGTTGCTGTCCTCTCTGATCTTGCACACCTGCAAATCATTTTGGTTCTATACACCTGCAAACCTGGATCATGCACACACATACACCTGTAGATCAATGATTTTACTTACCCATGCAGATCTCCAAACTTGGCCTTATAACACCTGCTGACCGAGATCCTACACACTTGAAGAACCCTTTTGATTCTCCAAAACTAGCACCCACACTTGGCACTGCTATGGAACTAGGAGGAACACCCTTGCTCACTTCACACACAGAAGGAGCTAACTTTGCTCAACTCAAATTAGAAAAACTTACAATACATCCCATGAGTCTATTATATAGATCTCATGCAAACAATAATTAGACACCTAATTACAATAATTATATCTGCAACCTAAGACTAAAATTAGCCTCTCAACATGCAAACACTCAGTTCATTAACAAACTATCTGTGAACTGGCAGTTTTGAACCGCATAGGCTACCGACATCGGTCCCTGTTTGCTTGGAGGTAACCGACGTCAGTTGACTCCTGCCGATGTCGGTTGGCCTGACCGACGCCGGTGTCTGTGACACTTCAGCAACCTCCTTCCCTATTTGCATCAGTGAAGCTTTTAGCTGCACAACCTAACAAATTTGACCCCATAATAGTAATTAAAATAACAGACACAAAATCATACATAGTAACTCAAAGACCTCTTGGGAAAGGATTTTGTGTGCTTCATTAATTAGTTATAAAATACAAACAAACTCATTGTAACAAATTACTAACTTGATGGGTCTAATACCATGGGTTTTTGGATCACATCTAGGGGATCATCAGAATTAGAAAATGTTCAATAATCTGCTAGAAGACCATAATACAATGAAAATTATAGAAGTTCAAATATAGAAATAGAAATAAAATTATCATCATGGAAGTTTAGAACCAATGGTAATGATTTAGAAATAATTATTAGGCTCTTGAATAATAAGTGGAACCACATTTTTTGAATTGATGTAACATTAATATTAATTATTAGGAGAAACAAGTAGATCTGGTGGTATAATATTATGTATTCACATTGGAATAAATGATCTCTTTCAAACATATATGTCAGACCACTTGAAATATCTATCATATTTCAAAGCCCAAAATTGTGCTCCTTAAGTAGTGAATACAGATGCCCACTAATTAAAACCAAGGGAGTTGTAATTTTGATGTAGTCTATATTGTGTTAATGATTTAGAAATAATAGTCTCTTACATAATAAGACTGTGGAGTTTCATCCACATTTTTTAAACATGTAACATAAGTAAATTTTCTAATAGGGATTTGACCCCATAATGGTAATTAAAATAACTCACATGAAAACATACCTAGTAACTCAAATACCTATTGGGAAAGGATTTTGTGTGCTTATCTACTTAATTATAAAATAGAAACCGACTCATCGCAACAAATTACACTTGATGGGTCTCCCACCATGGGTTTTTGGATCACATCTAAGGGATCATTAGAATTAGAAAATGTTTAATAATCTGCTACAAGACTAATTAGTATAATTAAAATTATAGAAGTTTAAATATGGTCAAATAGAAGTAAAATTATCATCATGGAACTTTGGAACTGATGGTAATTATTTAGAAATAAATTATTATTAGGATCTTGCATACTAAGTGGAGTTTCATCCACATTTTGTGAAGATGTAACATTATTAATCATAATTTAAGAGAAACTAGTGATGGTGGGATAATAGTAGCCCAAAATTCTTCTTGGTCACTTCTAGCTTTTTTAATGCCATTATAACAAAAACAATTTCTCCATTGCAATCACCAAGATAAAACCTGATCACCCACAATTGTGCTCCTTATCTAGCGAATATAGATTCCCCATAATCGAAACCAAGGGAGTTACAATTTTTACATAGAGATCAATGTGCTAATGATTTAAAATTAAAAGGCTCTTGTATAATATTAAGTGGAGTTTCATCCACATTTTTGAAGATGTAACATATTAAGCAAATTGTCTAATAGGGATTTGACTCCTTAACTTTTAAGATGAACTTATTTTGACATAATTTAGTTGTCGATTTATAGGCTTTCGCTTCACATAACCCCTCTTACCCAACACACATAAAAAATTATATTAGTTATTAAATAAATATAATTGACATATTATTAATATAATATAATAATAATATCATTATTAATATTTTTATATATTAAACTAATTTATTATATTTTTTTAGATCATTATAGAGGTGGAAGTCAACTTAAAAGGTATGAGGGAAGCCTCTAGGGTCACTCGTGCTATGGGATGCCATCAATCCAACCAATAATTATACCCTCCATAATTCAGTAATGTTAATCCATCATCTGAATCCCTTCATATCTAATGAAAATCTTGTGTACAATAGTTTATGATGAAGAGCAAATCTATCAAACATTAATAGGCAATGGGTATTAAATTAAAATAATCATGTTCATTATGAACTGGATATGTAGTGAAGTGATTTGAAAATCTTCATTTGTAGGGCCAAATCACATGACAATTTAATAAAATCAAGAATCACATTTAAAACATCATTGATGAAGATTAAATAAATTATAATGTTATATCTATATATTATTGTTAATGGTAGAGAAATAATATTTAATTTTTAAAAAAATTAAAAGAATTTTTATGTCGTATAAAATTAAAAGTAACTAATCACATTTTTACAAGTAAGACTAAAGTATTGATACTCTTATAAACAACTATTGGTACTCTAATGAATAGTTTTAGTCATATGTTTAAAAAATGCATTTTATGACCTCTCGTGATAAAATCAGTTATATCGTAAAATGTATAATATGTTAGACCTTGGAACCTTATTTACAAGTAGTTAAGATGACATATTAAAAATTTCAAAATATTAATGATGATGTTTTGGCATCATAATTCAATGTCAAAAGTTAGGGTGCATGACTAGTGGGACCTTTATCTTATATTGAAATATATAATATATAATTATAATGTGATTTATTATTATATTAACATACATAATATATAATAATAATAAAATATATTAATATATATTATATAATATATACTTTTATTATATATTTTGATATTTTATATATATATATATATCATTTTAATATATTAAATATATTACTCACCTTCAATTCGACTTGACTACTAGAGGTGCATTTGTGTTCAAAAATAGGCAGAAGTCCCCAATGAATTAATTTTAAATTCAAATTTAATTTGAAAAGTAGGGTCCATATAATTTTCAAACATTTTGAAAAGTAACAAAAACAACCGAACATGTATGACCAGATATATAATTCCTATTCCTATAATTCTTATTTTTTTCTGAATATACACTATAGAGCATTGATAGATCAAAACAGAGTAGGTTGTAGAGTATCCCAAGTTCTGACCATATTTACTACTATCATTTTTGTAGATACTTATTTTTAGGAATTTAATCTTAATAGTATTCAATATTCTTTTTACTCCATCTAAATTGTGTAAAAATCCTTATTTTTAGGTAATTAATCTTAATAGTGTTCAATATACTTTTTTACGCTATCTAAAATGTGTGATGTAATTATGTTTACTTGGCACTTTTATTCATTGTTTGACACCTTAATATGTTATGAAATCACTAGGATTCAAATAATCTACCTAGATTATTGTAATATTTTTTGCCATGCTTGAGCATGCCCAACTATTATGTCAATGAGCCTTCTGCTAAAGGAGCACATACATGTCTATTATTCGATCAAACATGGTTTTCAAATTATAACACTAAATGTCTATTATTCAAAAATTAATGCTATGCTTATATATACTTCAATCAATTTTTAATAAAAAAAAGTACAATTTTGGAGAATGTGTGTCGAGCTCAAGGAGGCCTTGGGTTGGCTTAGATAGTAGTGAGCCCTACTATAAAGCCTATTTCAAAATGAAAAGAGGTCAAATGAGTCAAGTGGGTGTATAAGACAAAAATGGGTAGACTCTAGGTCCAGCTATAATTCAATATGGGAAGACTCCTTATTTGGTTTATATTCTATGTAAAATAGTTGCATAATAATTACTTTTCACATTTTTTGATCATCTTCTTCATCTAGTGAAAAGTAAACAATTGGGTAGATTTAGACAATAAATTATTCAACTCAAATGTCCTTCTGTCTAAATGAATGAACATGAATAGTTACTCAAAATTCAACTCAATTGTGCATAAAGTGGTGAGCTATTACAATCCAAAAAACATTTTAGTCCCATCCATGATAATAGAAAACATAAGATAATATAATAGGTAGTCTCCCATAGCTTTATACCATGGCATTTACTAGAACAATTAACTATACCCCCATTTGTAATTAGGATTTAAAATTATGGAGTTACGTAAATGGAATAGTCCAATTGAGTAACCAACTTACTATTGATGAATTTATGTGCGCTCCTAGAGTAAATAAATATAGTAGACTTTTATTTCTTGAATAAACCAACCACCTTAATATTTGGAGGAATAGTAATACCTACAAGTGCATGATAGGAAATAGTCATTTGAGAATATTTAGATTCATCCTCAGGTCCTTCCAAACTATTTATTTGTGTCTATGTCAATGATGTAATGTAAAGAATAGAATAAAATTTCTAGATTATAGGGACAACATGAATATGGTAGTGATACTTTGGGGCTTCACTCAGTTTTAATGGAGAGTGTTAACACCTATAAATGTACCATAGTGTTCCTTAGTGTTCAAAGAACACTTCTCATTTTAAAATTCTAAGAATTCAGGGCATGAGTAGTAGGTTCTGGTAACTTTATGTCACCTATGGTGAAATAGTGACAGAGATATGTTTTATTAGCCCACAAATTTATATTGAGTGATGGTTGGGATACATCTTGGTGTGTTCTTCATAAATTATAGATAATCTATGTTAATTCTCAGTGAATTATGAATCAGATTTATAGTGAACTTATTCTAGCTTGATACTAAATTTACCAATGTTAATCTTAGTCATAACCTTAGGTACTGAGAGGATAGCCTATGTCTGCAAGTTTTCCTCCTCCTTTTCTAGGTTATTAATCCTCAATTTCATCCCTTTGATCCCTACCTTAGCTTGTTCTGATTAGGCTTTAGTTAAGATCTCAACATCCTCTTCATGGATTATAGCCTCACCTAACTATTGCCCATAATTTGGGTTCAACCCTACAAAGTCTTCCACCTTCTAGAAGATGAATATTTCTTCTCCCACCATGGCATTTTTGGTGGCAAATCTCTCTAATCCATCTATCTCTTGATTCAATTTTATAGTGGTTGTAACTTTCACTAAGATAGGGGAAAGAACACAAGAAATAGCCATTCCTATATCAGGAGCTATAAAAAAGGATGCTCCCCTTGAGAGCTAAATAGTGTACATACATGATCTAGGGGAGCCATCTAGGAATGAAATAAAACATAGCTCACAAGTCTTATAAAATATGGTGGTACACTGAATGGACAAAGCTAAAGCTTCAATGGAGGAGTTAAAGATGTGGAACTAGGACATGATCCAATACTTACAAAAGCTATTGAGTGAGCCTAAGGTAGTAACCCCAACTGCCAACAAACCCCTGATTACTCCTATATTTTCCTTAAGTGTGCTTGATTTTAGCTATGGTGAGGATTTGAAAACTAGGGATTGGGCCACTAAATATTGGCAAAAATATTTGAGTACCTAGGCCAAAGAAGTAATCCACTCTACACTAAAATGTTTAGATGACATACTAGACAAGTAAGGAGAGTGCGGACCCATAGTATTTATGTATGATGTAGACATCAAGAATTAGGAGAAACTCAAGCTAAATTTGGATGAGATTTATAATATGGGAATATAAACTTTAATAGTATAAAATATCATCTCCTCAGATGGTTACAAATATCCTAAGGAGTATCAACTAGTGGTTAAAAATCAATTGGCGGTGCTTAAGGAAGGTGTTTTTGACTTAGAGGGAGATGGTAAATCTTGATAGTGTATGTGACATGATGGATGAAGAATTAAATCATACCTTTAAAAGCCTCATTGATATACCTCAAGGAGCCTTCCACATCTAGAAGATTAGAGAGTTGGTGTTTTTAGAAAAATCATGTGACTAATTAAAAGCTTTAGTCAGTAAAAGGCAAGTAATGCTCTAGAAGGTCACTAGTTGGCCCATGAAAGAATTGTCCAATTGGAGAATCTTTAGGAATATGCTAGGAATAGATAAAATTGTATAAGTAAAGGGAGTGTGTCCCTTTACAATGGTTGGTCAATTTTTGAGTCAAGAGATATAGCCTCAAAAAGTTTGTTCCTATGTAATTTTCTCTAGTATGAAAGTGATTTCTATTGTAAAATCATTGGTGTTGGTTTACAAATTTTATCACTTGACTCTATATTTTTACACCCATAGTGGTGATAACTATATCAATAGTTGAACCAATTATAATGGTGTTTTATACTAATTCTCTACTTATTTTACAAGGTTGCATCTACCTTCTAATGATATGAAATGAATTAAAACTTATGTTGCTTTTAACTAGAAAGCAAGACAAATGTATTACTTTTAACAAGAAATCTTTGAAAGGTGCACACACATTTTTGAACCATTAAACATAAAGTTCAAAGACTTAAATAAATTTTGACTTGAGTAAAGTATATTTTATAGTAACCAACTATCCATCACCATAAAATCTTTATACAAAGATAAACATGTCATAGTGATGAAAACCAACTAAATAACCATCATTTTCAATGAAGATGACCACTATAAATATATTCAGTATACACAAAATAAATCCACACACCATAACACAAAGATTACGCTTGCATGAACTTCACCATATATATCTTCTATATTGAGAATAACAATAAGAAAATTCAAAGTATGAAGTTTTTTCTAATGAGTAAAATAATGTTTTCCCAAAAGATCCTTACGCCTATCATCTAACCCATATTTAAACATTACATAGCAATTATTTCTTGATAATGGTTTCTTGAAGACAATTGCAACTAAAATTAAAATAAAATAAGTTTTTAAAAATGTTTTAAAAGAGGCAATAAAAATGAAACATCCTAACAACTATAAATTCATCATGCATTAATGGTCTGTACTCTAGCTCCTCCATCTTCGATTATCTCAGGTCCTAATTATTCTTGACTCACCTCCAATGCTTTCATTATGCTCCTATATCCCTAGTACCTAGTAACAATTAAAATAATGTTCTTGCTCCTTGTTATGCTAGTGATCTATAGCTTGGTCTTCCATTTATTAAGTTCTTTGTCCATTTCCATCAAAGATTCAAACATAGTGTCCCTCCTTATTTTGAATGAAGTAAAATAATCATGCAATGTGGAAAGCTTTTTCAAAGAATCTCCATTTTTTATTTCTAGATTGGCTATCTCTTTATGAAATACTTCTTTAAATTTGAAAGTCACTTTTGAGATGTTTAATATCTTATCATCAAAATCATCAACTATTTCCACTTTCATATCATTTCAATTTCTTTTGATTTTAACTAACATCTCCAAATATTGTTGAATAAATTTGTTGATTTCCTTAATAAAATTATCATATATATTTAACTTCCAATCCAAGGAGTCGAACTAGGAAGGATAAATTTCCTTAAGGTCATTCATTATATTTTCTCCAATTAGCACTAGAGGATCCATGGCAATAATCTATGAAACCTCTTGTGAGAGTAGGCAAGTGTTGCTTTTCTCTACTCTAACATGCTAAAGTTATGCTACAAGAACCTTTATTTTCTCAACTACATGGGTGTAAAAATAGATTTCTCTATTAAGGTAAAACAAACCATCCTAATAATTTCATTTATCCATTTAGTAGCAGCCTTAGTATAACCTAAATTCTTCTTAATTTTCTATATGGACTCGGCATCGACACTTTATATGTTAGAGCTTGAAGCTTCATTGGGATTAGGAGTAACAAGAGATGAATTGAAATTGTTAAAAGATAAAACTTGAGACTATAACATAAAATTTCATTTGTTTTGATCTTTCACCCTTTTGATCAAGGCATTGATATAGAAGTCAGCATGATAAACATCACTTTCTATAGTAGAAGGCCCCATATCAACATGAATAATCTTATACTTAGCTTCGGTTATCTCATTCTCATTTAGATCCTTTATAGGATCAACAAGTTCCAACAATTGACTCCTAAAAGAGGTATCAGTCACCATCTTAGACATTATTTTAGCCTTCTTAGGCTTTGAGTAACTTTTTAGTAACTTGGTGTCTGTACCAATTTCATCTATCATTATTGTTATGCTTTTTCTCTTCTTTTCAATTACATTCATCAACCATCTAGGAGGGGCCGTCACATTTGTATTTTCAATTTTTTTAATTTCAAATATTTTAATTATAGAAACAAAAAAAATAACATTTTTAGTGGGGGAAGGAGGAAATTTAAAAATCATGGGAAAAGAACCATCATCAATCACATTTTGAAATAGATCATTAGAGTCAGTAAGCATTGACTTCACCTCGCTATTTTTATTTATAGGAATGGATGAGGGTATACCATCCTATTCAAAAACTATTTTTAGTTTAACCACTTCTTTAGTCCCCTCACCATCTCCATTGGACTATGAATTAGTGTTAGATAGACTAATTTCCTATCTCCCAAATGAAACATTAACATTAGAAGTTTGTACAACTCTTTGCTCATTTCTCTGTGGAGCCCTTTGTTCATGAGTGGGATCTATATTTTGTCACCACGATCCATTTAGCTAGTTTTGAGTTATTTTAAATACAAGAACAATTCAAACTTTCAAATATAAAATTTCATTGTTTGACCAATTACCCATAGAAAGAGGTTTTTCCATGATGGCTTGATACTCAAGGTCTACAACTTCAGAATCTTCTTCAACACTCTCAGGAATCTAAAAAGAGAGGCCATAATCCTAGATTTGTTTCAAAGTTAACCTTATATATTCCCTCTTTTGTACTTCTCTTTTATCATTGCAATCTTCCCAAAAATATTCAATACGAGGGTGATGTTCATAATAGCTACTTCCATACAAATTTTGTCTCACATAACCTTTGCTATCAAAATTAGCTCTCATAGACAAATATTGAAGATTCTCTTCATTTAGAATATTTTATATTCCCTTAGCACTTTAATTATTTTTACAAGAAAAATAAAACATTGAAAATGGAGAAACATAGCCTCACTTCACCATATTCACATATTTTTCATTAACTATAGACATCTATCTGTAAACCTCCAAAAAAACTAGGAAATAATTTGCATACTAGGGAAATTTCATTGGAGCTTTCTCAAAATTCCCTACCCACAAATAAATGAACCTCTCAAACTGAACATAAAAGCTTCCATATTTCATAACAAAAGAGGTTGATTTAGAATAAATCCACAGCTCAGGGTTTCCATCCAATCTTCTTACAACTTCTATTAAAAAGGTATCATTAACATGACAATAATAATTCATCCCAAACTATTTAGTGAACTATGGAAAATATTTGTATACAGGCATGTCTGGTGTCAAAAGCCCTTGTGGTTCCAATCCTACCCAAATAGGCTTCTAACTGGATAAAATATATACCAAGTATGATAACATATGAAAAATAATAGTTTGTTGAAATTTTTCTAATTTTTTATGTAAATGTTAACTAATAACTTCTCCCCAGTCAATGAACTATTTATCATTACAAATAACCAAAATAAATTAACATATCTATAATTCAAATGAGTTGATTTGAGCATTCCAGCTAAATGGTGTAATAAGGTAATAACATCTAAGAATTCATCCTTAAAATGCATTTTTTTAGGATTATCAGGTAATTGATACTTACCTTTCTTCTCAGAGTTTATCTAGTTCATTGCTATAGAATTTTTACACCAATTTTCATTTGCTCTAAATAATTTATCACCCACATCTACAAACATTTATTCTAAAATTTCTATTTTAAGAAGCTTTAATGCAAAAGAAACTATCTTTGGAGTGATTTTTGTAACAAATGACCCATCCACAACCTTTATCTCTTATATCTCTAGAATGTACCTTCTTTTACATGTAATTACTAGGTCAATGTTTTGTACAGCCTTAGGAAAACCTCCATCACTTACTAAAGCACTCTATAAAATTATATCCTCCAATGGCCTTCTAGTGTTATATTCTAAGCGTGCCTAAAGTTATTCCAAATTTAGGTGTCCAAAATATATATATAATTTTCACACCCAACTAATGGATTTCAATACCTATCTACATGAGCACCAATATGCAAAAAAAGAACACCTATGTCTTCGAGAAGTAATTGTAAAGAGTAGAAATAAAGATGAATGAATTTATAAAACTTTATCCACCTAAGTTATGTTATAATCTTGATGAGACATGTTTTTAATGTTTCACTAATATTGTTTTTAATTCTATCCCTTGAAATAAATGCTTTAAGATTTATGTGCCTCCGAAAAATTCTAAAAAGACAATGCCATGTTGTGCCATACAAGTCATTAAATGAAGTAGTAATTCCTTAAAATATTATAAAACAAAGTTATATTGTGAGGTCAGCAAACATTAAAAATTTGGAACTAGAAGTTGGTAGTTTTGAAGTTTTAAAAACCTCCAACTTACCGACTACACAAGATTCACAACTAATAGAAAGTTCAACCAAATTGGGTTATCAGGAAGTTATAAAACTCTACAAACCCATGACTTTGGTTATGAACTTGGGAGATCAATGACTTAGGTTATGAAACTCATAGAAGCCATGAAATTAAGTAACAATGGAGAGTGACAAAGGTGTTAAAACTAGGAAAATGAATGGGATGAACACCTAGGAAACTCAAATAGGAGAAAATAAAAAATGCATAACACATATTCAAATTTCTAGATAAAAATTGGCAAGCTTTGAGTGAATTTTGTGATTCATCCCTTATTACATAGCTTTCTTTCATAGTGGTACACTATATGTTATTCATAACATCAATGTATGTAGTTCAATTAAAAATGATTCATGGAATTTGCTCATGGTTTTTATTCTCTTCCTCTAATTGATGTACATTGCTCTATTTCCCTTGATTAGTTTATTGGTTGTCATAGATGTTTATCTTTGTGGTAGCCATGTAGAGGATATATATGGATTATAGAATCCATTATAATTTTATGAATTTAATAATGGGGTATTGACAGCGTTTTTCAAGGTTAGTCCTAGGCTCACAATTTTAATGGGAAAGAATTCTTGAAGTGTACATTCAAAAGAAGTGTTTTGACCAATTCCTAATGATTGAGATTTGTAGGGTTGCAAGGTCTAGTTCAATATTATTAAAGACTATTCCTTCATTGTCCATTGACAAGTAAAGCTCGATTTCCTCCATATGTTTCTTCTTGCAAGCTACCATGGTTTCTCTTTTGAAATTTTCTCATAATAGATTGTAAAGGGTCTCTATGAAAGTTCTCTTGCACTCAAAAACACAATCGATTTATTTTTGGATTAAATTGTAAATAATTGGGTTCATTAAAGTAAATTTTATGTAGGTTATAAGGTTTTATAAATTTAATGGTAGGGTATATATAGTCTTTTGGATTAAACATGCCCTGGATTTTATTTAGACTTTTCCTTTTAAACCTTTTCATTTTTGTGCGCACAAGATCTATTATTTTGTCTTCTTCTACTTGCATGACACCTATGTGGCATCATTTTGAATATTTCATGGCATTTTTCATAATTTTTATTTGTTACATAGCCATTGGTATTAAAATACCTCCCTAGGATATTTTCATTTCATTGGATCAATTCTCGATGATGCAATGAGAGTCGTTGGATCATTCAAGATGCATGTCTTTTACATTTTCGACTTAGGGCTGTCTTTAAATAAACATAATGTAAACTTTAGGATAAGACATTTGTGATAGTTTTATGACAATATGCTTCATTCATAGGATCATTATTTTATGTCCTACTCTTGATTAGTTTCTTTATTAGGTAGGACCCATTTAATTTTACTCTTCTAATGATAGGATGCCAAGTGTCAGTTACTCAGGCCTTTCGTATCATTTTGACTTCTCAAATGTGCCTCACTCTATTAGATCATTCTATAGAGATGCAACATATACCCTTAGATCATATGATTTGCATGATGTTTAATATTTACTTGAGCTTTAAAATTTCAATCATGTGCATGTTCAAGGTATCTCGTCATAGATACCTCCAAACAAAATTCCATTAGTGTGCATCAAGGTTCTTCCCAAATAAAAAGGTGTCATGGTTATATCAAATCCCTTGAAAGGACCATTTAAATCAGCATGGAAGGTATTCCAAGGCCCCTCGAGGTATCTCCTAGGAGATACTTGAAATAAAATTCGAATCGTGTATGTTCAAAGTATTTCCTAGGAGATACCTCCAAAGAAAATTCCAGTCATTTGCATCACGGTTATTATCAAATAAAAAGGTGTCATGATTATATCAAAACCCTTGAAAGGACCTTTTAAATCAACATATAAGGTATTTTAAATCCCCTTGAGGTATCTCTTAGGAGATATCTTGAAATAAAATTCTAATCGTGTGCATGTTCAAGGTATCTACCACGAGATACTTCCAAAAAAAAATTAATTAGTGTGCACCAAGGTTATTGCCAAATAAAAAAGGTGTCATGATTATATAAAATACCGTGTAAATACATTTGTGATAAACATGGAAGGTATTCCAAGGCCCCTTGAGGTATCTCCTAGGAAATACCTTGAAATAAACTTCTAATCATGTGCATATTCAAGATATCTCCTAAGAGATATTTAGAAAGAAAATTCCATTAGTGTTCATCAAGGTTCTCTCCAAATAAAAAGTTTTAATGACTATATCAACATGGAAGGTATTTAAATTCCCTTTAAGGTATCTTCTATAAAATTTCAATCATGTGCATGTTTAGGGTATCTCCTAAGAGATACCTTATGTGCATTAGAGTTCTTGCCAAATAAAAAGGTACCATTGTTATATCAAATCCTTTACAAGGACATTTCAAATCAACATACAAGGTATTATATGGCCCTTTGAGGTATCTCCTAGGAGATACCTTGAAATAAAATTCCAAATTGTGTGCATGTTCAAGGTATCTCTTAAGACAGATCTTGAATGCAAGTTCCAATAGTGTGCATCAGGGTTCTTTCAAAATAAATAGTTGTCATGGTTATGCCAAATATTTTATAAGGACATTTTCCATAAACATGTAAGGTATTCCAAGGCCCATTGAGGTATTTTATTTAGACTTTTTCTTTTAAACCTTTGCATTTTCATGCCCAAAAGATCTATTATTTTGTCTTCTTCTACTTACATGGTAACTATGTGGCATCATTCTAAATATTTCAAAACATTTTTCATAATTTCCCTTTGTTACATAGTTTTTGGTATTAAAACACCTCCCCAAGACCATTTCACTTCATTGGATCAATTCTCAATGATTCAACAAGAGTCGTTAGATCATTTGAGATGCATGTCTTTTACATTTTGGACTCAGGGATATATTTTCATAAACGTAATATAACTTTAGGCTAAGACATTAATTCCAAAATTTATGAAAATATGCTTCATCTATAGGATCTTGATCTAGGGTCTTTCTCTAGGTTGGTTTCTTTATAAGGTAGGACCCATTTACTTTTAGTCTTTGAATGAGAGGATGTCAAGTGTCAGTCATTTGGGCCATCTGCATCCTTTTGACTTCTCAATTGTTCCTTGATCCATTGGATCATCCTCTAATGATGTAACATGGACTATTATACCATCTAAGTTACATGATGTTTAGTCTTTTCTTGATATTTAAAATTTTAATCATGTGCATGTTCAAGGTATGTCCTCATAGATACCTCTAAAATAAATTCCATTAGTGTGTATAAAGGTTCTTTCCAAATAAAAAAGTGTCATGGTTATATCAAATCCCTTTTAAGGACCTTTGAAATCATCATAGAAGGTATTCCAAGGCCTGTTGAGGTATCTCCTAGGAGATACATAAAATAAAATTCCAATCATGTGAATGTTTAAGGTATTTCTTAGGAGATACCTCCAAAGAAAATTCCTATCATTTACATCAAGGTTCTTTTCAAATAACAAAATGTCATGGTTATATGAAATCCCTTGTAAGGACCTTTGAAATCAACATGGAAGGTATTTCAAATCCCCTCGAGGTATCTCTTAAGAGATATCTTGAAATAAAATTCCAATCGTGTGCATGTTTAAGGTATCTACTAGGAAATATCTCCAAAGAAAATTCCATTAGTGTGAAACAAGGTTGTTGCCAAATAAAAAGGTGCCATGGTTATATCAATTCCCTTAAAAGGAACTTTTTCAGTCAACATGAAATGTATTCCAAAGCCCCCTCAAGGCATCTATTAGGAAATAACTTGAATGAAAATTCCAATTGTGTGCATGTTCAAGGTATCTCCTAAGAGACATTTAGAAAGAAAATTCCATTAGTGTGCATCAAGGTTCTTGAAAAATAAAAAATTGTAATGGTTTTATCAACATATAAGGTATTCCAAGGCCCTTTGAGGTATTTCCTAGAAAATTTCAATCATGTGCATGTTCAGGGTATCTCTTAGGAGATACCTCATGTGCATCAGAGTTCTTGCCAAATAAAAAGGTGCCACTATTATATCAAATCCTTTGAAAGGACATTTGTAATCAAAATAGAAGGTATTCTATGGTCCTTTGAGGTATCTCCTAGGTGATACCTTGAAATAAAATTCCAAATCATGTGGATGTTCAAGGTATCTCCTAAGACAGATCTCAAATGAAAGTTCCAATAGTGTGCATCAGGGTTCTTGCCAAATAAAAATTTGTCATGGTTATGTCAAATATTTTGTAAGGAGATTTTTTAGAAACATGGAAGGTATTACAAGGCCCTTTGAGGTATTTTATTTACACTTTTGATTTTAAACCTTTGCATTTTCATTCCCATAAGATCTACTATTTTGTCTTCTTCTACTTGTGTGGTAACTATGTGGCACCATTCTAAATATTTTATGGTATTTTTCATAATTTACCTTTCTTACTTAGTAATTGGTATTAAAACACCTCCATAGGATCATTTTTCTCTATTAGATAAATTATTAGTGATGTAATAAGAGTTGTTAGATCATCTGAGATGCATGTATTTTACATTTTAGACTCGGTGCTAGATTTTCATAAACATAATGTAAAATGTAGGCTAAGACATTCGTTCCAAGATTTATGATAATATGATTCATCCATAGGATCATGATATGGGATCCTATTCTTGATTGGTTGCTTTATCAGGTGGGACATGTTTACTTTTAGTCTTTGAATGAGAGGATGCCAAGTGTCAGTCATTTGGGCCTTTTGTATCTTTTTTACTTCTCAGTTATGCCTCACTCCATTAGATCATCCTTTGATGATGCATCATGGACTATTAGACAATTTTAGTTGCATGATGTTTAGCCTTTGATTGAGCTTCTTCTCATTCCATTTGATGAAGATCCAGTAATGTGGCTAGATCTATTTGATTAGTTAAATTATGGACCCTTTCATTTCCTTCAGCCCAAACCATTTGGTGAGCCTCTACATGGATGTGTAATAGATATTATTTTTCTAAGATCCATATTTATTATTTCATTAGTGTTATTCAAGTCAAATAGGAAGGATCAACCTATAATTTTGGTGCATCACCCTGTTATCTTTCTTAGGAGTAGTTGTCCCCTTTATAACCCTTCTATCATAAAGTAATGGCTTAGTTTTAGTTTTAGGTGAACATCAAAGATGAAGGAATCCTACTCCATAAGTTCATCCCCAGCATAGGTGACCCACAACCTAGGTTTGTTCCCATTTTATAGCTCCACTGGGAGAATCCTAACAACCACTTCTCCCAAAGGTAAAAGTTAAGCCATAATAGTTATATCAAATCCATTGCAAAGACCTTTTCAAGTAATATGGAAGGTATTCCAAGGCCCTTCAAGTTATCTCCTAAGAAATACTTTGAAATAAAATTCCAATCATGTGCATGTTCAAGGTATCTCCCAGGAGATATTTAGAAAGAAAATTCCAAAAAGCCCTTAGGGTACATTCAAAAATACCTCAGGGTAGTATAAATAATCTTGAAGTACTTTCAAAAATACCTTATGGTACTTGACTACTTACAGGGGTAAAAGTTTAAAGTATGTTTGGGTGCCCCTTCATATTTTGGACTACTTCATCTAAGGCATCCATTAGTGCCTTCTATGTAAAGTAAAATTGTATTCCTTCCATAAAGGAGAAATCCACTCTTGACCCTATTTGAAATGTTTTTAGGAGATACCTTGAAAGGGGAACCCACTCTTTTTTTGCACATGTCATTTGGAACATTTATTCACAAAAAATATTTGATGCAAAAAATCAAAACAAAAAATTCCAAAGACCCAATGTTCTTGAAGCAAACATGAAATGGTCCATGTATAGGAGCACCATCAATAGATATGGGGGAAATCATACACTATAACCTAAATTCAAAGACAAAGGAGTGATAATAAAATTTGGGCCTCCACATGATCCTCCCCTATTATCATACCTAATAAGATGGATGGATTTTTCATATGTAGAGGGCATAATTGTGAAAATGTATTGACATAATAGGATCTAGTATTTTATGATATGAAAATCCAAAATTGGGGTTGATAGCATGTCATGTGGGCCATGCCTACAAATTGTAATTTATCTTATATCCTATTTAATGTTTATATTTATAATGTATTCTTATTTCTTAAGGTCTAGATCCAATGAATTTTTCTTATAAGTTCATGGTATGCTTAATTATATCTCTTCCAACTTGGTAAGTTTTGGTGGTAACACAAGACTCATAATAATCTTACCATAATTGTGTTTATTTGATAAGAGGTAGCCTCAAGTAATAGACCATAGTAATGTTTTGGTAATATTGATTTTATACATTGAGAATTTTTTTTGGTAATATCAACTTTTGCATAAGTGAGATAATATTTACATAGTCCATTGATTTGTTAGTATCAACTAATTATTTCTCATACCCTAATGATGGTTCATGGAGTGTGAACCAAAATCTCAGTCAAAAAATTACAACACATTTCTTTTTTCTAGAAAACTCACTAACTAATCAAGTTTTATGTTTAATCAAAGTATTTTTTTGATAATTTAACCAATATGAAAGCATCTTTGTGTAATTGGTATATATTTCAATTTTACTTTGATGTTTTAGCTTAATTCAATTTTTTCAATTATAAATAATATGCCCAATGGATTAAAATGGCCATGTTTCTATGCCTACATCAAGAATCTTCATTTGTTAATTATTAGTGTTCACCTTATATCAAAGCCATCAACTTATTATTTATGGTTTTTTGGTGGTATATAAGAGGAATAATCCTTGGTTCATCATTGTTGATAGCTTCCATTTTATTTAAAAAAAAAATCTTGATTACATTGAAAAGATGAATCATTGTTTGAGTCAATTTTATGAAAGTTATAGGGTTTTGAAGATTTAATGGTAGTATATATATATATATATATATATATATATATATATATATATATATATATATATATATATATATATATATATATATATATATATATATATATATATATATATATATATATAGGATTTCAGCTTGTATGTGCCCTAGATTTTATTTAGAATTTTGATTTTAAACCTTTGAATTTTCATGCCCATAAGATCTTCTATTTTGTCTTCTTCTGCTTGTGTGGCAACTATGTTACATCATTCTAAATCTTTTACATCATTTTTAATAATTTCCCTTGGTTACTTAACCATTGGTATTAAAATATCTCCCCAAGATCATTTGTATTTGTTGGATCAATTCTCTGTGATGCAATGCGAGTCATTTGATCATCCTAAATGCATGTCTTTTACATTTTTGACTCAGGGCTGTCTTTTCATAAACATAATGTAAACTTTAGGCTAAGAAATTCATGACAAGATTTATAATAATATGCTTCATCTTTAGGATCATGATCTAGGGTTCTATGCTTGATTGGTTACTTTATCAATAAGGACCCATTTACATTTAGTCTTTGAATGAGAGGATGCCAAGTGTCAATCATTAGGGCCTTCCATATCTTTTTGACTTCTCAATTATGCCTTATTCCATTGCATCATCCTCTGATGATACAAAATGGACCATTAGATCATCTAAGTTGAATGATATTTAATCTTTACTCAAGCTTTAAAATTTCAATCCTTTGCATGTTCAAGGTATATCCTCATAGACAACTCCAAATAAAATTCCATTAGTGTACATCAAGGTTCTTACCAAATAAAAAGGTGTCATGTCTGAATAAAATCCATTTCAAGTACCTTTGTAATCATCATGGAATGTATTCTAAGGCCCCTTGAGGTATCACCTAGGAGATACTTGAAAGAAAATTCCAATCATGTGCATGTTCAAGGTATTTCTTAGGAGATACCTCTAAATAAAAATCTAGTAATTTGCATCATGGTTATGATCAAATAAATAGGTGTCATGGTTATATAAAATCCCTTTCAAGGACCTTTGAAATTAACATGAAAGTTATTTCAAATCCCCTCAAGGTATCTCATAGGAGATACCTAGAAAGAAAATTCCAATCGTGTGCATGTTTAAGGTATCTACTAGGAGATACCTCTAAAGAAAATTCCATTAATGTACATCAAGGTTCTTGCCAAATAGAAAGGTGTCATGGCTATATAAAATCCCTTACAAGGAAATTTCCAATCAACATGGAAGGTATTGCAAGGCCCCTCAAGGTATCTCCTAAGAGACCTTTAGAAAGAAGATTCTATTGGTGTGCATCAAGGTTCTTGCCAAATAAAAAGTTGTAATGATTATATCAACATAGAAGATATTCCATGGCCTTTTGTGGCATCTCATAGAAAATTACAATCATGTGCATGTTTAGGTTATCTCCGAGGAGATACCTCATATGCATCAGAGTTCTTACAAAATAAAATGGTGCCACTATTATATACAATCCTTTTCAATCAACATAGAAGGTATTCTATGGCCCTTTGAGGTATCTCCTAAGAGATACCTTGAAAGAAAATTCCAAATTATGTGTATGTTCAAGGTATCTCCTAAGACATATCTCTAATGAAAGCTCCAATAATGTGCATTAGGGTTCTTTCTAAATAAAATTTTTTCATGGTTATGTCAAATATTTTGCAAGGACCTTTTCCATAAACATGGATGGTATTCCAAAGCCCTTCAAGGTATTTTATTTAGACTTTTAATTTTAAACCATTACATTTTCATGCACCCAAGATTTGTTATTTTATCTTCTTCTACTTGCATGGCAACTTTGTGGCATCATCCCAAATCTTTCATGGAATTTTTCATAATTTCCCTTTGTTACTTAGCTATTGGTATTAAAACACCTCCCCACGATCATTTCACTCTATTAGATCAATTCTTGATGATGTAATAAGAGTCATTAGATCATCCGATATGCATGTATTTTACATTTTGGACTTGGGGATGTCTTTTCAAAGACATAATGTAAACTTTAGGTGAAGACATTCATGCTAAGATTTATGATAATAATCTTCATCCATAGGATCATGATCCAAGGTCTTGCTCTTGATTATTTACTTTATCAAGTGAGACCCATTTACTTTTAGTCTTTAAATGAGAGGATGCTAAGTGTCAATTATTTGGGCATTTTGTATCCTTTTGACTTATCAATTATGCCTTCATCCATTAGATCATCCATTGGTAATGCAACATGGACCATTAAACCATCTGAGTTTCATGATATTTAGTCTTTATTCGAGCTTCTTCTCACTCCATTCGATCAATATCTAAGGATGTAGCTAGAGTTGTTTGATCAGCTAAATTATGGAATCTTTCATTTCCATCAACCTAGACCATTTGTTGAGCCTCCACATGGATGTGTAAAATATATTTGTTTTCTAGGATCCATCTTTATTATTTCATTAGTGTTCTTCGAGTCAAACAAGAAGGATCGACCTATAATTTTGGTGCATCAACCTATTAGCTTTCTTAAGATTACTTATCCCCTTTATAACCCTTTTCTTTTAAAGTACTCGATTAGTTTTTGTTTTAGGTGAACATAAAAGATGAAGTTGACCTACATTGAAATTTCATCCCCAACATAGGTGACCCACAGCCTGGGTTTGTTCCCATTTTACAACTCCACTAGGAGAATCCTTACAACCACTTCTCCTAAGGGTACAAGTTAAGCTATAAAAATTATATCAAATCCATTATAAAGACCTTTTCAAGCAACATGGAATGTATTTCAAGGCCCTTTGAGGTATCTCCTTAGAGATACTTTGAAATAAAATTCCAATCATGTGCATGTTCAAGGTATCTCCCAAGAGATATCTAGAAATAAAATTCCAAAAAGCCCTTAGGGTACTTTAAAAAATCCTTTAGAGTACTATAAAAAAGCCTAAAGTAATTTCAAAAGGCCCTTAGGGTAATTGACTACTTATAGGGGTGAAACTTTAAAGTAATTTTGGGTGCCACTTCATATCTTAGACTACTTCATCTAAGGCATCCATTAGTGCATTCTGTGTAAAGTAAAATTGTACTTCTTATGTGAAGGAGAAATCCACTCTTGACCCTATTTGAAATGTTCTTAAGAGATACCTTGGAGGGGGAATCCACTCTTGTTTGCAAAAAATGTTTGATGAAAAAAATCCAAACAAAAAATTCCAAAGACCCAAAGTTCTTGATGAAAACATGAAATGGTCCATGTATAGGAGCACCATCAATAGATAAGGGGGAAATCATACACTGTAACCTAAATTCAAAGACAAAGGAGTGATAATAAAATTTAGGCATCCACATGATCCTCCCCTATTATCATACCTAATAATATGGATGGAATTTTTATATGTAGAGGGCCTAATTGTGAAAATGTTTTGACATAATGGGATCTAGTATTGTATGATAGGAAAATCCAAAATTGGGGTCGATAGCATGTCAAGTGGGCCATGCCCACAGATTGTAATCTATCTTGGATCATTTTTATTATTTTTCTTTATAATGTATTCTTATTTCATAATCTCTAGATCTAATGATTTGTTTTTATAACTTCATGGTATCCTTAATTATATCTCTTTCAACTTGGTATGTTTTGGTGATAACACATGACTCATAATAATCTTACCATACTTGTGTTAATTTGAAAAGAAGTAGCCTCAAGTAGTGGACCACAATAATGTTTTCGTAACATTGATTTTATACATTGAGAAAAATTTATGTTAATATTAACTTTTACATAGGTGAGATAGTGTTTCCACAGTCCATTGATTAGTTAGTATCAACAAATTATTTCTCATACCTTGGTGATGGTTCATGGAGTGTGAACTGAAACATCAATAAAAAAAACTACAACATAGTTTTTTCCAAAAAATTCACTAACTAATCAACTTTTAATTTTAATTAAAGTATTTTTTAAATAATTTAACCAATATGAAATCATCTTTGTGTAATGGGTATATATTTCTATTTTACCTTGATATTTTAACTTAATTCAAATTTATAGTCATAAAATAATAATCCCAATGGATTAAAATGGCCATGTTTCGATGCCTACATCAAGAATTTTTATTTTTTAATTATTAGTGTTTGTCTTATATCAAAGGCATCAAATTATTATTTATGGGTTTTTTGTGGTATATAAGAGGAATAATCCTTGGTTCATCATTGTTGATAGCTTCCATATTATTTTAAAAAATCTTGATCACATTGAAAAGACTAATCATTATTTAAGTCAATTTTATGCAAGTTCTAGGGTTTTGAAGCTTTAGTGGAAATATATATAGGCTTTCAACTTATACATGACATGAATTTTATTTAGAATTTTGATTTTAAACCTCTACATTTTCATGCCCACAAGATTTGTTATTTTGTCTTATTTTACTTGTGTGGTAACTATGTGGCATCATTCTAAATCTTTCATGGCATTTTTCATAATTTCCCTTGTTTACTTAGCTATTGGTATTAAAATACCTCCCTAGGATCATTTTGATCCATTGGATCAATTCTCAGTGATGCAATGAGAGTCATTGGATCATATGAGATGCATGTGTTTTAATTTTTTTATTTGAGGCCATCTTTTCATAAACACAATGTAAACTTTAGGGTAAGACATTCATGCCAAGATTTATGACAATATGCTTCATCCATAGGATCATGATCCAAGGTACTGATCTTGATTGGTTTCTTTTTTAGGTGGGACCCATTTACTTTTAGTCTTCAAAGGATAGGATGCCAAGTGTCTATTGTATGGGCCTTCTATATCCTTTTGACTTCTCAATTATGCCTCACTCCATTGGTTCATCCTCTGATAATGTAGCGTAGACCATTAGACCATCCAAGTTACATGATGTTTATTCTTTGCTTGAGATTATTCTCACTCCATTCAATCAAGATCCAATGATGTGGCTAGAGCAATTTGATCAGTTGAGATGCATAGTATTTAATCTTAGACTCAGGGCTACCTCACTCTATACAATCAAGGTGTAACAATGATGCAAGAGCCGTTCAATCCTATAAGATGCAAGGGAGTTAAATTATAGACTAAGATGATGAAAAAACATAGGATAAGAGGTTAAGGGGTTAATAAATATATCGAGGCCTTAATATTAAAACATATATCAAAGGACCAATCTAACTTAAAATTTGGCTCAAGGTAATAGATTTTATACTAAAGTGTTAATAAAAAAAGTCCTAGGAGATAGCTCAAAAGAAAATTCCAAGTATGCATCAGGGTTCTTGTCAAATAAAATGTTATCATGGTTATATCAAATCCCTTGCAAGGACATTTGCAATTAATATAGAAGGTATTCCAAGGCCTTTCGAGGTATCTCTTAAGAGATACTTTGAAAGAAAATTCCAATCATTTATATGTTCAATGTATCTCCTAGGAGATACATCAAATACATCAGGGTTCTTGCCAAATAAAGAGGTGCCAAGTTATATCATGACTCTTATAAAATAGAATAATGAAAAGCCAATCCCATGTTGGTGGGTCCTAGAGATCCATAGTCTGCATCTAATTAGATATCAAGATCCAATGGTTCCCAAAGAATAGAGCTCGATGCTGACTCAATTAGGGCCAACCATTAAATAGAATGCCCTATACATATATAGGAAAACCAATATCCTTAGATTGGTTTTTATCTATAGATAATTTGGTCTAAAGTGCAAGACATAGAGAAGGTAAATTAGAGATAGATAGATAGACAGACAGATAGATAGATAGATAGATATTTTGATAACATCCATGAGACAAAACATAGTCTATGGGACCCCCAACAAAAAATTAAAACCCAAATAAGTGAAAATCCCACTCCTAATTAGGCCTTTGACAACTCACCATTCAAAGCAAGGAATAACATGCCTATTGTAGATATGAAAATCTCATCCTATAGATGAGAAAATTTGTAAGACCAATGGAACAAATCTTGAGGATTTGAAAAATAGTTAGAGTATTCACTTCTTGCTAGATTATGGGTTACCACTTTGGGTAAACTCTTGTCTTCTAGTTTACTTTGCTTGATCCATGGCTGATTTTGGTGTTAACCATAAATATCTCCTTCATGATTATTTATTTTGATTGGACCATAAGTATGATGATGACACCTCAAAATCTGGTAACTCTTTAGTTATAAAAAAGAACAAACTTGTCCCCCCTCTTTCTATTTTATATATATAAGTCTTTGTACCAAAATATATATTATCAAAAAATCATTTGATCATATGATCTCTCTCTATCTTTTTCCTAGTTTGCTCTCTTGGTGAGTCCAAACTCTGCCAAGATGGAATTTGTAAACTCTTAAAGTATAAGAAGGTTGTATTTTGATTTCACTATTCTTGTAATAGTGTGTACTTATCTCACATACTAGTTTTTCTACTCATATATGTTGTGCTTAGTTCTCTAGTTATGTTTAGTACTCTATATCTTTTGGTTGAAATCATATATGTAAATATTAAGATTGGTTAGTGTCTATTTTAGACCTCCCCTTTCATTTCCCTTAGCCCAGACCATTTGGTGAGACTCCACATAGATGTTTAATAGATAGTTCTTTTTTGAGCCCCATCTTTATTATTTCACTAGTGTTATTCAGGTCAATCAAGGAGGATTGACATGTAATTTTGGTACATCACCATATTAGCTTTCTTAGGAGCCCTTAAACCATTTCTAACCCTTTTCTCATGCTACACTAGGATTAATTTTAGTTTTAGGTGAGCATCATAGCTAAATTTGGCCTACTCTGGAGGTTTATCCCCAAATTACCCACAACCTGGGGTTGTTCCCATTTTATAGTTGGACTGGGAGAATCATTAAAACCACTTCTCCCAAGGGTGTGAGTTAAAGCTATAATAATTTTTGGCATGCTTGGTGGGAAAAAATACTAAAGTAGTAGAATAATTTTTTATGTTGTTCTTTTACATATCAGCCTATCAGTCATTCACCAAACATCAATGGTAACTCCAAGAATCTATCACCTAGTTTGAGTAGTCCAGTACCTGATCATCCTTATCTAGTATGTACATTTAACCATAGCCATGTAAGGAGTAGATCAAGAAACCATATCTATACAAAGAGTGAATTGAGAAACCATAGCCCAATTCAGTGAGCTTGGTGTTCAAGAGTACCAAGACACTTTCTTTCTCCCTCAAGATCCACCAAAAAAATCCTTCAATTTCTCATGTTAGAAACACACTCACACTTTATGCAAGGAGAATTTATTCACCCTCCCAACATCTACCTTTCAAGCTAAAATCCTATTGTAAAAAAGGGAGTCTATGATGAAGAGATCATAATAGGAAGCCCACTTCTTTAAAAATAGGTAGAATCAATTTTAAACCAATGTTCTTGGCATGGATTTGATACTAGTGAGTTGGATCTTGACCAAGTTGATCCTCAAGATGAAATTCTGAGTGAGGTTGATGAGCAAGACATCACAGGCACTCAAGAGATGTAGCTTAAGGGACCATCACCTTGGGTGATAAAGAGGGACCTCAAAGATGAACAGGTATTTCCACATAATCATGAGCTTTAGGAACAAGGTTTGGGAGACTTGTTCACAAACTAGGGAGTATGCACTATTCCTATATACAGGGACTATGATCTAATTATGCCCAAAAAGCATGATGATGTAGCATCAATATGTAAGAGCAAGGTAAAATCTGATTTCTCAATGTTTGTATTAATAGGAGGATTCCTTATCAAGTACCTAACTCAGTTGGAAGATTCCAAGGAGAATCTATCATAGGTTGTGGTCAATTTAAAGCACAAACTCGAGCTTTAATAAGAGTAGGATCAACTTGCTCATCCACTCCATGGAGTTTACATGGCCAAGCAATTATATTGGGAGGGTGAGTTCATTTTTGTTCTTATTCTATGTGAAACATACCATCACATTGCTAAAATTCTAGTGCTTTTCCACATTTGTTTACTTCCCTCTCTTGGTGAGACTAGAATCTACCAAGATGGAATTTATAACCTCTTGAAGTAATGGAAGGCTATGAATTGATTTAACTATTATGATATAGTGAGTACTTATCTCACCTAGATAATAGTTCATCTATTCATATACATTGTGTTTGGTGCTCTGTATCTTTTGGTTGAAATCCTACATGTGGATACTGTGATTGGTTAGTATCTATTTTAGACCTACCTTTTCATTTCCCTCGTCCTAGACCATTTGGTGAGCCTCCACATAGATGCGTAATAGATATTTTTTTCTAAGCTCCATATTTATTATTTCATTAGTGTTTTTTGGGTCAAACAAGAAGGATCAACTTGTAATTTTGGTGCATCACCCTATTAGCTTTATTAGGAGCATTTATCCCATTTATAACCATTTTCTCGTTAAGCACTAGATTAGTTTTAGTTTTAGGTTAGAATCAAAGTTAAATCCAACCTACTCTAGAAGTTTATCCCCAACATAGGTGACCCACAGCCTGCGTTTGTTACCATTTTATAGCTCCACTAGGAGAATCCATAAAACCACTTCTCCCAAGGGTACAAGTTAAGCTATAATAGTTATATCAAATCCATTATAAATAACTTTTTAAAAAACATGGAAGGTATTCCAAGGCCCTTCAAGATATCTTCTCGGAGATACTTTGAAAGAAAATTCCAATCATGTGCATGTTCAAGGTATTTCCCAAGAGATATCTAGAAATAAAATTCCAAAAAGCCCTTAGGGTACAGTAGAAAATCCCTTAGAGTACTATCAATAAGCTTGAATTACTTTCTTAAATCACTTAGGGTACTTGACTGCTTAAAGGGGTAAAGCTTTAAAGTAAGTTTAAGTGGTGCTTCATATCTTGGACTACATTATCCAAGGCATCCATTAGTGCCTTCCATGTAAATTAAAATTTTACTCCTTATATGAAGGATAAATACACTCTTGAACCTATTCGAAATGTTCCTAGGAGATACCTTGAAGGGGGAATCCACTATTGTTTGCACAAGTCATTCAAAACATTTTTGTGTAAAAAATGTCCAATGCAAAACCTCTAAACAAAAAATTACAAAGACCCAAAGTTCTTGATGCAAACATGAAACGGTCCATGTATAGGATCACCATCTATAGATATGGGGGAAATCATACACTATAACCTAAATTTAAAGACAAAGGAGTGATAATAAAATTTAGGCATCCACATGATCCTCCCCTATTGTCATACCTAATAAGATGGATGGATTTTTTATATGTAGAGGGCCTAGTTGTGAAAATGTTTTGACATAATGGGATATAGTATTTTATTATAGGAAAATCCAAAATTGGGGTTGAGAGCATGTCAGTTGGGTGATGCCCATAAATTTTAATTTATCTTGGATCCTATTTAATATTTTTCTTTGTAATGTATTCTTATTTCATAATCTCTAGATCCAATGAATTTTTTTATAACTTCATGGTATGCTTAATTATATCTCTTCCAACTTGGTATGTTTTGGTCATAACACAAGACTCATAATAATCTCACCATAATTATGTTAATTTTAAAATAAGAAGCCTCAAGTAGTGGACCGCAGTAATGTTTGGTAATATTGATTTTATACATTGAAAAAAATTTATGGTAATATCAAAATTTTACGTTTAAGTAAAGTATTTTTTTAATAATTTAACCAATATGAAAGTGTATTTATGTAATGGGTACATATTTCAATTTTACCTTGATGTTTTAATATCAATTTTTTTAGTCATAAATAATATGCCCAATGGATTAAAATGGCCATGTTTCTATGCCTACATTAGGACTTTTTATTTGTTAATTATTAGTGTTCACCTTATATGAAAGACATCAACTTATTATTTATGGGTTTTTGGTGGTATATAAGAGGAATAATCCTTGGTTCATCATTTTTTATATCTTCCATATTATTTAAAAAAAATCTTGATCACATTGAAAAGACTAATCACGGTTCTTTAAGAGACTGACCATTAGCCACGTAACCTTAAAAACCATTTTATGTCAATATCACTGGGAGTAATAACATTTAGAAATATCATAATAAACTTAGTGCATCTTAACCCTCTATGCTATTACCTACAATTCAATGAGTTTTTAAATGGAGTTTTGCAATAGTTTCTTTAAATTTCATAGTCTCTTGTGTTTTAGACCATGTTTTAATATATTATGAGAGGAGTTGCACCTATTATTATTATTATTATTGTTATTAGAATAATATAATTAATTAACTCTCTTTTATAAGATACAATAAAGAAAGTAATGTTCAGGTTTGATGTCAAACACTATATGTCAACTATGAATGTTTTTTAATCCTATATCTGATGCAATTATCTGTCTTGATGACATATAGGATGAAGTATCTATAAAAGCAAGGGGATGTATGCCAAAATTTCTAGGGTTACTTTGCCTGATAATGTTTTTTCCATGGATGGTATTTTCACATGTTTTTTAATTCATAAATTTTTCATGGGGATATCAAATATTTATATTATGGTATGAGATGTCATTGGTTTGTTTATCAATGATTTCATTTCAAAAATTAAGTCACCCATCGATTAAGATAACCTTTGTTAAGTCACATATTGATATTATTTCATTAAATCATTATGTCACCCCAATACATGGAGATAGACATGGGTTGGCGTTAATCTACTAATTTTGTTTCGTCATCCATTTAGTACCTTATTATAGAATATGTTTAGCCTTCAAGTATGTGTCCATACCTATAACTTAATTATATTTTTATCTATCTTTTGCCCTTGCTAGTCTCTTTAAAACACCATATATTTTATATATCCATAGACAAGTTTTTATTATAACATAAATCCATGTTAATTTAATAAAGAATTGAACATGTTTCATTTCATATTACATTCTTTTGTACTTGGATGGGTGTTTTATTATCATTATTGTATCATGAGACCTTGATTGTATATATTGGTGATTATCACTTGTTTCATGGACATACATTATTATTCTCTTGATATGTTATTTATATGATTCTTTCCATTATTATTGAGTGAGAATTTTTTATTCTTGAAAGAGTATTACCATATTTGATATGTATGTATGTTGGTTAAATTTATTTCTATTAACTTGTTATAGATAGTTACTAGCATTCCACTCACTATTGTGAATTGTAATTGGTGTTAAATAATAACATTAAAATTTTCATTCTTCCTCATTATCTTAAGTTAGCATATTATATCTCATTAGTGTGATATGAATCGATACATAGATATAGCTACCAAGGATTGATAATACTTATGACTAGTCATGATCTAGTTGAATGTATTATGATCAACATACATGGTTATTACTAATGCCTATATGGATACCATACATGATTTTGAGTTATCTTATATATGATATATAAGTTTTTAGGATACTATCTACTTATAGGGGTGAAACTTTAAAGTAAGTTTGGGAGACCCTTCATATACTGGACTACTTCATCCAAGCCATCTAGTGTGCCTTTCGTGTAAAGGAAAATTATAATCCTTCTATGAAGGAGAAAGCCACTCTGGTCCCTATTTGAAATTTTCTTAGGAGATATCTTTAAGGGGGGATCCAATTTTATTCCCACAAAATGTCTGATGAAAAAATCCAAACAAAAAATTCTGAAGACCAGAATCCATCGAAAAAACTATTCAAACTAAAAACCCAAAGACCAAAATCTAATAATAAGGCTCAATCAAAATGCCTGTGCACATGTCTAGGGCTTATGAATTATCTAAGGTATTTATTGTGAACACACAAAAAACTACACCAATAAAAGCACTAATACACATCTAGAAATATGAATCAACTTGAGCTCGACTAACTTAATCAACACATTCCCCAATCCTCACAATATTGTTTCTTTTAAGAATAATTATCTTGATATAATCTATGTGATATACCATACTACTTTCAAATAATATTCAAATCCAATAGTAGTGGTCGATGAATCCTACTAGCCTAGGTGAGGAGTCTTCCATGTTCTCCCTTGGTTAACTGAAAGCTACTCTTGAATAAATTGACTTCAGTGACCTTTTTTCCTTGTGGCACATAGATATACCTCTATCTTATCCAATGTTAAGCCCTAGAGACTTAATTTTAAATTACCCATCACATTTTCTACAAAATGATCAAAATTGATCCTTTTGATCAATTTTCTTGTGGAGACTTTTACCTTGGATAAATTCAAATCATGCAAGGTTTGAAGAAGTTGAACCTCATGACCTTAGTACTTATGGATTAAGGGCCTAACTAGTTACCCACTCTCAGACTATAGGTATCCTCCCCATGGTCTGAGAATTTAAGGTATCTTATTGGGAGAGAATAAATAACACATTCACAAACTTGAAGCTAGTACTTGGGTTCATCATGGACTCATAGCGACTGAGTGCATAGTTGAGTATGGCCTTAAACTTGAAGTACCAATCCCTTTGATTGATGACATGTGTCATCACTCTGTTGCTTAAGAAAGAAGAGATTTTTTTATTAAAGAAAAGGTGTGCCATTAGGCCAAGGAAGTGGGCCCCATTTTTAAAAATAATTTTAGAGGCAATTCAGAGGGAGCCATGCATCACCACAATGTTACATACGTATCCCTAAGATTTCATACATGAATTTAAATTTGTTAGTCTCTAGGTAAATAGGATGGAGAAACTTGGCATAATCACAAGGATTTGCTTGCCCAGTGAACTTACAATATTTTTTGATTGTTAAAATGTCATTGGTTTGCGGTTGTATGCCACATGTCCTTGACTATTGAAAAATGAAGTCTTAAGCTTAATGTCATAGGTATACTTGAAGGTATTACGAGGAACTTCATGGTATCACCCAGTACTATCTTCAAACCTTTAAGGGTACCCATATGTATGTTTGAAAGGTATGCCTTAAGAGATAACTTTAAATCTTTGGGTCCACAACAGAGGTTAAAATCAAATGCAAGATCCCATAATATAAGAATTTTGCTCAAAACCTACATTATTGATTATCATTTTGTATTGTAATAAAATACATGGTTGAATATTGACTTAATTAGCTAATTTTATCTACATGGCTATTCTACTCTGATGCATGTTTGAAATTTATCCCCAAGGATATACCATCAAAGCTATTTTTTTTGGATTGACATAAACTATGTCATTAAAAAAAATGCTATAAATAACCTAATTAACAATTCTTCGCATGTCATTTGAAAATGTCCAGCCATAAAATCATACGTCAATGGATTTATAATGTGGAGACTATGTTTCTGTCATAAATAATGGTAAGTTCATTGGTGAAGGAATAATGCACAATGTGGCGAGTCAAGATGCTAAATCTTCAGAAGCTATATATCTCACTTCTGCATGCCACAATGAGGAAATACCTATTGAATGTGTAAGTGTTAATATGACTAAATATTTTGAACTAACTGTAATACTTCCATTTCCTATAGATTTTATGGATAATTTGGGGAATGTAGTTGATAGTTTTACTATATGAAGCACAAGCATGATGCAACATGGAATAGACAAGTTTTTTTTTATAGAAAATGACATAGAACAAAGTAAAAATAATTTACATCCAATTCTGTATATACAACCATTGCAATAAGAAAACCTTTGCTTGGATTCATTTATTTGATAAATTGATGATATTACCTCATTTCAAACCCTAAGAAAAACTTTTGTTGGGAAAAGGGTACATTTTTTGCAAAAATGTACAACTCTTGTAAATGATGAAAAAATTGCTTTTGGTTATGTCGAATTTGCACAAACAGGGGAGATTTTTGGTTGCATTTCAATACCAATGTTATAAAATGAATTGGGAATTTACATAAGGCATGTTATATGACATTGTAAGACTTTTAGTCCAAAGGCAATTGAAATATCTATCGTTAGATAGCCTTCTAACAAAATAGTGGACACTAAAATTTGTAGAGCAATCAATTTACCATACGTAACACCAAACGAGAAATAAATAGGAAATGTTTGGGACATTTTGGATATGAAGTCACTCCTTACCTGACATTCCTAGTGTAAAGGCATCCAAAAATATTAGTTCATTCCTACAAATACTCTACCTGAAAAAAAAAGTCAGCCAAACAATTCACTCAGGCAAGTGGAGTTTGATGAGAGCATGGATAGTGAGATTACAAAAAATGTATTCAAATAAATGTTATACCAAAAAATGTTTTCAATCATGATTTTAATTTTAGATTCTAAAATCTAGAAATATGAAGTTACTTGATTCCACCATAATAGATAGGAAGAAACATGTTTTGGATGCCCTTTCTACCAGTTTGTTTAAGAAAAATAAAAAGAAAACTATCATTTATTTTTAGGGTATAGATATTTATTTGGAATATTGGCTTAAAATATATGGATTAAAGAGAAGTAAATTTTTTGACATTCAAAATTATCACAAAAATGGGGAATGAAATGCATTCCATGCAAGGAGATTTTGATTAAAGCCACATAAGAAGACAATGACATCTAAAGATTTGTTGGAACAATTGGTGAATGATTTTGTAGATGTTTCTTCATGACTAACATGCTAGGTAGATATAGATGGCTCATGAGAAATTTTAACATCTTTCACTCAATAATTTTTGAGGTGCCACATCAATGCACAACTAGCAGATATAAAATATGAGCCAATATCCCAACAAAAATTCAATAACATGTGGATAACTAATTTTTAGTATGTGACCATTGCCACAACTGATGACTTCACTATGTGTAAAACATGCATCTTGTTGACTCAATAGAAATTCTTTGGGTCCCTCTCTAGAGATCAAGAAGAGTGTATTGATCAAGAATTCATGATGCACTTAAATTAAATAAACCTAGATCTTCAAAATATGCGTTATATGATGTACTTTTGTCTAACAACTGCTACCTTGAATGCAAGAAATATAATTAAGAAACACAATCAATTGGTGCCTTCAAAAAACGTCCTTCCAGGGTATACCTTCAACTAGACAACTATTGTAGGGATAATAAGAATAGGTACTTCTATCCATAATTATATTTAAAAAATATCTAACCTTATATGAAACTAATGTTCCATTTAAAAGTTCACAAAAACATGTCTTTTTTATAGGTATTTATTGTAATACTTATCTCTCCTTGTCTACGATTGTGTTTTCCTCGATATCAATGTTGGATTTATGCTTGTAGGACATACCCATGAGGATATCGATAGCACATTTATAAACCTATCTAAATGTATAAAGAGGAAAGATGTATAGAGTTTGTCAAAGATGATGGACACTTATAGGATATGTGAAAATACAAGAAACTTCATGCCATATTTGATTGAAGAGGTAGTGGATTTCAAAGAGTATGTTAATAGTTACCAGCTAAAGGGAAGAAAGAAAATAGTAGGGCTAACAAAAGGGTCATACTTCCTTATACGTATGGAGCAGGGTCAGCTCATTATGCATTGTAAAAAATCTATAAGAGATAGAAATTACCCCCTTCTTCCCTGATTATATTATCGGGAACAAAAGAAAATGGCGAGACAAATGTTCTAGAAGGTAAATTGATAGAAAATTATTTCAAAGACTTACAAAATAGAGAAATGTCTCAAGATTCCATTGTTTCTAAAGACTCAGATAGAAGTAGAAAAAGAGTCAAAAATAAATTAAATATAACTTGAATAAGTATGTGCAGCCATTTAATGAATTTGTTTTGACCGAAAATAGTAAGTGGAAGGATCTAGAATATTACTTCCAAACCATTTAGGAAATAATTAAAGAAGAAATATTCCCTTCTAAAATTGAGTGTACATGAGAGTTTTGGCCTATAACTCATCATGACATACCCCTATATAGAGATATACAGAAAATGGTTCATGATATCCCCCTTGATTTTGGAGTGGAATCTATAGATACATATGTTAGTCCAAGAATCAAAAGAATAAGAATTACATTTGATCCAACTCAAGATGGGCAAATTAGAGACATGTTATTTGTCAGACCTCATTATTCTATAGGAGTGGAATACATAGTATGAGTTTCTAGAGCTAAAAGCAATATTGAGATACTATAAAAAAATGGGGATATAAAATGAAGGGTCAATGTAGCTTTATTCATCCCAGTTCATGCAAGGAAAAAATATGGAGAAGAAGCTAAAATTTATTTAGGTTGCTTGGACAAGAAATGGAAGCCAAACCCAATTGACACACCTTTACCATCCATATTCAAAGAAAGTATCATATATACTTGGAAACCAAATAAAAATTGGAAATGTCATACACTTGTTCTAACTCATTTTTTGAAAGGCATTATAATAGACTGTTTGAATGTGTTGTCTTGTTAGGCACTACCAAAAATAGTGATAAAAGGATTGTGAAATTTGAAATGGTGTTTCCTTAATTTTAGAATGAGAAATATTAGAATGTTTTTTTTAAAATTTATTATATTTTTTGAGAATGTATAATGTTTTATTGTTTATTTATTTATATTTATTTCTAGTGGCACTTCATATTTTGGGTCTTAGGAAATACACTTCAGCTTTTGAGTTTTATGTTTTCTACTACAATAATTCAATATTTCAATAATTGTGTATTTATTTAATAACATTTTACTATTTGAACATCCACTTTCACATTTTTGTATCCTTTAAAATTGTCTTCAACAAAAGGTCTTCATAATTTTGACAACTGAGATTTTAGTACATCTCAAATTTTATGTTTTAAAAAATACAATTTGACATTCAGCCATGTATGCAAAAAGGTCTTTAGGGTTTTGCCTCAAAATTTTCCACTTACACATCATGATTTGTTCTTTAGCATTTAAGTATCAACAAATGTTATTTGAATTTTCACATGGCACCCCAGATTGTGTGAGATAATATGAGATAAACTTTTATGGTGGTAAAAATGTCACATGAATCAAATTAAACATATAATTCACAATCTAATCAATCAATGACATGTGGCATCCCAATCATCCCATAAGTTCTAAATCACATATCAGTCAAGCACGTGATTATTTTATGAATTATTTTTCCTTAAAAAATATACTGCCAAGTCTCATAATATATGTAAATGCATGGTCTATGAACCAATTTGAATGGTCACATAATTTGGACTTGTTTCAAATATATAATGCAGATATGATTTATTTTTTATAAGTCGTAAGTAATTCTTGATGAATTTCAATTTATTTATGATAGTTTTCAAATACTAATAAATAAATTATTTATGATCAATCTAAATAATTTGGACTTATCACAAATACATTAGATAGATATGAGTTATTTGTAATAAGTCCAACTTAATCTCGATATAGTCCAATTAAATCTAAATACAATCTATTTTATTTTTGATAGTTTTTGAAAATTTAGACTATTGATAAGTCCAAATTATATGAAATAGTCCTTTCATTTCTAACATTACCAATAATGACATAATAGTAACAAAAAGTTTAGCATTCACCCAATAAGTATGATCAAGTGCTAAAATATGTAAAATAACTAAAAAGAATTTGAATATTAAAAAAATTCACTTTAGGTTTAGGTTTTAAGCATTTTTACCCACCACTAACTAATGATAATGAAAATTTCCAATGTTAAGGTGATTGGATAAAAACTAGTGTCAAGGGTAAAACTGTGCATATAAGAACAACATAATATACCGATCATTGTTCATAAATTGAATCTAAATGTTAAAAAATAATAAAATAGGGCCCCAAGATCATCATTTCAATACATACCATAATTAATTTCACTCAAAACCCCATCACACTAAGCATTTACACTCATTTGATTAATTAATAATAACAACCTAATATTTTCACAAAATTTCCTTCTTCATTTAGACATGATAAAATTAAACACTACTAATTAGTTAATGGTTGTCAAGTACTAACTCTTCTAAGTTTAAATCATGAATAAGAACTTAATAAACATGTTTTTAATGACCAATAAATTTTTTTGTTTCATAATCAAGTTTTATATTACATAATACATGATTTAATGAGCAAGAGAGAATGTCTAGTTTTGTATTTACTTATACATGGTAATGAAGATAACACAATGTTTCTCAATAGGTATCTAAAAGGGAATAATAACCAAATTAATACTATTAATTCATATTAAATTTTTATAAACTTCAGTGCATGTTTTGAAATTAATATAGGTTTTTAATTTAAATAGTAGCTTGTACTTTAGTTCAGGTAAAACTTACATCCTTAACATGTAACTAAAGATTAATTTCATTAATAATACTTGTTGAAACTATATTCTAACGAAAATTTGAAGATAATAATATATACACCCAAAAATAACTCTACAAGAACCAAACCACAAACACAAAGACCCATAAAAGGTAATGAACTCGAACAAAAGATCAAACCCATGTGCCTAGTCTAATAAGACCAACCATATGGTGACCCTAACCACCCCATAAATTAGTTGGATGGTGTTGTTCAGTAACCAGGTCTACATGAGTGGTTTAAAGCATGCCAAGATGTATTAAGTCAATGGTAAATCTATAAAACAATAATCAATAAACATAGACTCACCACAATAATGAAATCAAAAACCATCTAAAAATGGGAAAATGCCCATAATGCTAAAAGAGGATCACATTCAAACATAAATTAATGACTCCATGAAACTAGAGGTAAAATTACAACTACCTATAGATCATAACAATCAACAATAATGTCAAATTTACATCTCCCTAAAAGTAAATTAGATACTCTCACCCTAATTGATCCTCTAAGTTTAAGATAATCCCTCAATCTTCTTACAGTCAAGATGTCTTAAGAATCTCATGATGAATTAACCATACTAGTCAGTAGTCAATAAGTGATGTTTGCCTTGGTGAGAGTTGATCTTAGGAAGGGTTAACGCAATAAAGGCTATAGGTAGAAATCATAGTGTTACTATAGTAAATTATAGGTTTACACAAATAGATTAATTCTAATGAAATGTAGGAATTTATAGCACCTTGATATTATCGAATAAATCTCTATACCATTTAGCTCAAGAGATAACTACCATCATAAAATCATATCATATCCTTGTTTAAATCAAACAATTCATTATTTCCATTTTAGTGAAATCACTTATTATAAAGATTCTTAGTAAATATGACATGGTTCAATTTCAATGCAAACCAGTGATTATATTACTCTAAAATAGTGAAAAATTAATATATTTCCTTGAAAATACTTAGAGTACATGATTTGATACCATATGAAACAACCTCTAAAAAAAATTATAAAATTATTTGTTATCAAATTACAAACAACACTACGTGTAGGGCCCACTACACAATTTAGTGATGTAAGGATCCATCTTATGGTTTGCATAATAGTATGTATGAAACCCTAAATGTATTAACATGATTGAGATTACTTATCCAAGGTTAAAAACACCCTTAATGGATTCTATAAATAATTATGGTAACAAATGAAGGTATACAATTAGGGATGTATTAGTGTGTGAGTGCACACTGATAAAATAAAAACTATCTACATGATACTCATCTCCTTGATAGGACCATTAATAGTCCCTTAACTTTGGTTAAGTAACCCATCTTCTATTATATTTTTTTATTAATCTTTAAGTGGATAAGTGATTTCCCTTTTGATGATAATTATACAATAACTACTTACAAGGCAATCAAGAATGCTAGGTTAGACAACCCTAAAAATGATCTCCAAGTTAGCTTCAACATACCATAGAGGAAATATAAATATCTCATTTATTATATACCAACACGCACCTTTATTATAACACATGTATGAGAAATCTCTAATAATGATCATCATTAGTGTCCATGTAGATCTGTAATGCATGTACGTAGTTCCAACCATGATAAGATACGAAATAAATTTAAAAGTGAATATCAATGTTAGAGTAAGTAACTAAATTAGGATACTTCCTAGACTCCATATATGGATTTATGTTCATGGCACCATGAATCATACAAAATGATTTTATATCAGGTTTAACTTTAAATTATGGATAACCCCAAAATCTCTATCTAAGATTAACAACCTTCATTTATTCTAAATATCCATATTCAAGATGATAAGAATCTTGATAACTAACTATTCTAAATGAATACATAGGATTAATTATTCTTCCCACAATATCCATCATACTCATGGTATCATAAAGTAGGATAAAAACATTTAAAGGACATCATGCATCACCTAACCATTAATCTTTGTAGGATTTAAATACCTCATGTGAGAAACATTTCCAACTCTAATATGAAAACATAAACATATTAATGATAATGAGGATGGGTTACCTATCATGATTATGCATATTATAATCTTAGTCTTGGGTCCTTTCACCAAAGTATAAAATAAATATTGTGTAACTTTCCAATCAACATAAAATTAAGCAACCACATGCCTTAGAAATTTCCACTACTTGGTCACTCATTAATATACATGAGCATGACCAGCTATAGGTTCATTCTTAAAATTGAATCCAATAGTCATATAAAAAATAGATCATGTAGAGTCCTAAGAATAAATATCTAGTACCAAATAACGAAAATTGAATCAAGAAGATTAAATAACATAGCCACACATATTCATTTGGATGGTGTCTTACTATTAGTTCCATAAAATAGGCTAGAATAATGAGTTAAAATGTTCATCCCAGTGTGTAACATGCTTCTAAGAATCTCCAACAAGTGCACATGATAGATGTCACAAGTCACAACATTTATCTTTGTATGTTTCATCATTTAATAATAATCACAAAGCCTCACATAAATCAACTTAACAAGAAGGCATAATAATGACACTAAATCCACACAATTCGTTAATAAAAAAGCTATAGAAAAGCATGAATAGTTGTGTTATTTTCAATGAATAAAAAGTTCTATGATTATAATAAACACTTGCAATGATAGTTAATGTCCACCTCTTTATTAAGACAACTAAGATAACCACATCTATCTAAAATATATTACTCACTTGTAATTTATTTATACAATAATGAAATCACATAATTGAAAATATATTAAGTAAAATAGTCTCCAATAACCTTAATGTTAGTGCTAACATTACCAATAATGACACAATGGTAACAAGAAGTTTAACATCCACCAGAAAAGTGTGATCAAGTACTAAAGTCCATATAACAACTCAAAAGAATTCAATTTTTCCAAGAGCTTAGAGTTTAAGAATTTGAATCCACCACTAACTAATGATAATGAAAATTTCCATTGTTAAGGTGATTGGATAAAAACTAGTGACAATGGTACTATTGTAAATATAAGAACAACATAATGTACATACCATTGTTCATAAATTGAATCTGAATGTGAACAAAAACCAATAAGAGTACACCAAAATCATCATTATAATACATACCATAATACAATGCATTCAATATCCTATCATACAAAGCATTTAAATTTAATTAATATAGAACAACCACCTAATATTTACATAGAATTTCCTTCTTCATTTAAACATGATAAAATGACACACTACTAATTAGTTCATCATTATCATGTACTAATTCTTGTAATTTTACATCATGAATAAAAATTATATAAACATGTTGTTGATTACCAATAACCATTGTTGTTTCATTATCAAGTTTAATATGCCATCCTACATGCTTTAATGAGAAAGTGAGGATGTTTAGTTTTGTAGTAAATTGTAAATGTTAATCAAGATAGCATAGGGTTTATCCATATATATCAAAAAGGGACTAATAAACAAATTAACACTACTAATTCATATTACATTTTTGTAAACACCAATGCATGCTTTTAAAATAATATAGGTTTCCAATTGAAACAATAGCCTTCACATCTAGTTTAGGTGAATTTTACATCCTCAACATGCAACAAAGGATTAATTACATTAATAATACTTGTTCAAACTATATTCCAAGAAATCACTCAAAAAAAGAATATATTCACCAATAAATAACTCTATAAGAACAAAACTACAAAACTGAAGACACAAAGAAGGTGAAGATCTCTAACAAAAGAGAAAATCCACATGCCCAGTCCAATGAGCCCAACCATTCATTGTCCGTAATCACATTAACCATCATTTGGATGGTGGTGTTCAGTAACTATGTGTGTGGGAGAGGTTTAGAGCATGCTAATAGGTATTAATCCATTAGTAAATTTATATAACAATTTTTAACAATAATAAACTCACCACAATAATGAAATAAAAAATTATCAAAAAAAGGGAAAATGCCCGTAATGATGAAAAATTATGAGATTCCAACACAAAGTAATGTCTCTATGCAAATTGAGGTAAAATTATAACTCTCTAAAGACCATCTAAATAAAAAAATTAGAGTATGGTCTCATTTAAATGCTAATAGATTAATAAACAACAAAACCAAAACATTTAAATAGAGCTTGGTGGAAAGGCATAATCTACATCATTTCTAATCAAGGAAAATATACATAATTTAATGGGTTGTATGAAGGCTTGATGGGTGTAGTCCAAAAATAAATTCCCATACTTAATGAAGTGATCTCAATAATATAAATAAAAAATGGTTCCATATTCAAACTTAATGAAGTGATCTCAATAATATAAATAAAAAATGGTTCCATATTCAAACCAACCAACCAATTTTATAAAATTATAAAAACCCATCCATCCATCCACACACCCACACACACACACACACACACACACACACAGAGAGAGAGAGAGAGAGAGAGAGAGAGAGAGAGAGAGAGAGAGAGAGAGAGAGAGAGAGAGAGAGAGAGAGAGAGAGAGAGAGAGAGAGAGAGAGAGAGAGAGAGAGAGAGAGAGAGAGAGAGAGAGAGAGAGAGAGCTACATGTGTGTGTATGAAGGTTGGACTTGACAATCAATAATACAAATATAAATAATAGGAAAAATCAAGATAAGTGCCATGTAAATACCAACATAGTTGAATCAATGTAAAGCTTGTATGTTTCACACTAAGCAAGAAGGCCATGCAAAAAACTAATTGCTGCACCAAGGTCATCATACCCATCAGTAAATAGGGTTTCATAGGAAAGGTTAAAATGCAATAGGGGTTATAACACAATGAGGGTAAGGAATTATAGGTTGTAATATATTCATCTAAATATATAACCATGTCTTTCCCTTGTTAGGGTTAGAAATAAGGTATGTGATAGATCTCAAGTTGCAATAATAAATCATTCTATTCTAACCCTATACCATTATTATCAAATTTATTCAATCTATGTTTAATTAAAAATATGACTAGAATATTATCATAATGATAATGAATAAAACCTAAATTGTGATAGGCAACAAAACTAAAAAATGAACAATACCCACTAATCCATAAAGGAAAATTTTAATTTCACATTATAAGTCCTAATACAACTCATTATGTCTCAAATTCAAATCCCCCAAAATGGAAATGATTTAGCAAAATTCATTTCAAAATATACAAACATAATTTAAAGTAAATAATATCTAAACCCCACTCACTTTTTAGGTTTTTGGAAGGCTAACTTACAGGGAAAATTTGACTTGCTCACCCTAAAATGTTCAATACTTTAGGCCCTTTTTTTTTTGTCACCAATATTCCCCTTTTTTGGCTCAACTAGACCCTTGGTCTTTACCTTCCCCCAAATGTAAACATTGGTATGAGTTTCACTAAAAGTAAGAAATAAATGTTGAAGGGTTTATAGATAGAATATAAATACATGACCTTTTTGATTTATAATGAATGTCTTCAACCCTAGGGTCATCAAACATATCATCCCACTAAAGCATGAGCATAAGCCTTTAGGCAAAGCTAAAATCTAGTAACCCTAATTATATAACCTCTCATCTATATAAAAGTACAAAAGGTATTAGATTCAAATAATGTGTTTTGAATAAGGAATTCAACATGGGTAGATAACTTGGTGCCAATCAAGAAGAATAATTTAGAAATCAGGCTCTATTTTGACATTAGAAATTTGAACCGAGTGTTAAAAAATAATAATTGCCCTTTTCCATCCCTTGATAAGGTAATTCAAATGGTTAGTGTATTTGATATGATGTCCTTTTTGGATGGATTTTGAGCCTATAATCAAGTGTTGGTAGAAGTAGAAGATAAAATGAAGACAACCTTCACCACCAAGTAGGAAAGGTTTTTATACAAAAGGATGAATTTTGGACTAATAATTGTATGAGCAACTTCTAGTGATCTATGGAAATTTCCTATCATGAACATGTTTTAAAATACATAATCATTTATATGGATGACCCAATGTTGTTTTAAAAATATAGATTTGATCATATAGGCCATATATGGAGAGTGTTTGACAAGTGTAGAAGATATGGAAAATCACTTAATCTAAATAAGATCATCTTTAGATTCAATAAGGGAAAACTATTAGGCCATGCCATCACCAAGGATGGTATCTCCATTGACCTAGAATAAATCTATGCAATTTCTAAAATGACACCTCTTAACAAATAGAAAGAGTTTAATTCATTCTATGGTGAGAAACTTTTTGAGAAAGTTTATTTATGGCTTTATAGAGATTATAAATCCCTTAAATTCCATGTTAAATAAAGATGATAATTTATAATGGACAATGTAAGTTAAGAAATATTTTTAGGACATTAAAATAGTCATTTCTCAAGCTTCAGTTCTGATCAATCTAAAATTCACTAAGGATTTCTACCTTTATTCATTTATCTTAGAGAAAAGTATAGCATTTGTACACATGCAAGAGGTATACTAGAATGCACATCTAATTACATTCATGAGCATTTACTAAAAAGGAGAGTTGAAATATTCCATGATATATAAACATATTTATGAATTTATTAAATATGTGAATAATTTTAGTGCATTACATTCTAAGGAACATGTTGTATGCCATCATTCCAAACCTAGATGACAAGATTACTCTCAAATAAAATGAGTTAGGTAAAAGAAGAGGTAAATAAATGGAAAAATTGTTGGATTTTGCTCTTAAGATCAGATCAGCTAAAATGGAGAGAGGCCAAGAAATCATCCAACTTATGATTGAGAATAGTCCACATATCTATACTGAACAAATCAATCAGACTCATGTAGATCATGTTTAATGGTATGCTTAGATCATCCACTATTTACACATAGGTATATGTCCCTCTAATCCAAAAAAAGGGTAGGGATAATCCCTAAGATCAAGTCAATTAATTATATGATAAATAAAGGAGTACCATACTAGAATAATTATGAATTCATTGACTTAAGATGTGTTTCAAAATAAGTTACAGACATGTTAGACATCCTACATAAGAGAATAGGTAGTGGACACCCCTCCAAAAATATAACAATGCTTAAAGTTTTAAGGATGGGATACTAATGACCTATGATTTTTAAGTATTCCCATAACCCTATCAAGGCTTACCATGAATGCAATGTGTTTGTAAAAATAGTGGTGAATGATGTTATGCCTTTACAACTAGTCATTAAATAATGGCATTTTACTTAGTGGGGTTTTGACTTCGTTGGGATGATAAATCTAAAATCTTTAGTAGGGCACAAATTTATCATAAAAAAACACTTAATATTACACTAGATGGATAGAATTTATGTTCACTAAGAATTCTAGAGAATTGAATTTTATCAAATTAATGGAAGAGAATATACTAACCATGTTTGGTACTCAATCCCCTTAGTTTGTGATAATGATCTATCATTTCAATATACTAAATTTACTGAATGGACTTATAAAAACAAGATTACCATACAATTATCCTCAAATTAATATTCAAAATAGAATGGAGTGTCTAAATCTACCAAAAATATTATGATGGATTCCATCAGGAAGTTAGTGCAAGACAAACCAAAATAATGACACTTATTACTAAAATATGCACTATGGGTAGAAATAGTGAGACACAAACAATCCCTCAAGTCTTCACCTTTTATAATATTGTATGGACAAAAACTAGTTTTCCCCATCATTCTTAAAATCCCAACATATCAATTTATGCATGAGCACATTGGGGGAGATGCAATAATTTAGTCTAGACTACTTGATATAGTCCATATTGAGGATGCACAAATTGAAGCACTGCATAGCTTCAATAAACATTAAGAAATTTTCATAATATGGTTTGATAAAAGATCTAAAATTAAAGATTTTAAGATTCTATACCTAGTGATTTACTAGGATAAATCACACAAGAATAAAGGACATCATGATAAGTTCACTCCTTTGTGGATTGGCCCATATCAAATATATGAAATTGTAACTAATAATGCCTTCAACTTTAAGGACCTCCAATTTAGTGGCCTCACCTTTTAAATAAATGAATTGTTTTTGAAACATTATTTCATTGTTGATCCAGGTAGAGATGCTTTTAAATGATTGTAAGTGAAGATGTAGACATAGAAGTATGTTAGATTTCTTGATTTTTAGAATATATTTCATGTTTTCATAGCAATCATTCATGTTTTTTGCATTTTATTTATATCAATTAGTTGTTATATTTATATATTAGTTTTATTAAAATTATATAACAAGCCAACTAATTTTGTATGCTAGATTTATGAGAGAGCTTCCATAAACAAGGGGATAATATTTAAGGAAGCAAAATTGGTATCGACTTAAGTTTTTTTTGGCAATGCTTGAGTTTCTAAGATTTATGTTTGTGCTATGACTAAACTAATTTCTACTTATAATGATTGAGTTTAATAGACTTTTGGGATTTACTCTAATATACTCATACAAATTTTAAAAATAATTTCCATTTCCAAAAGATGAACTAACTATTGCATGTTAAAACTTAGATGGGAGATAATAACATAAAAATAGATCAAATTTTGTAGGACATATTGATTGAAATAATTTTATTATATATACACCTAAAAAATTATGATTCCCAACCCTTATTCTATCTGTGTTCAAAAAAATTATTATGCAAACTTATAGAATATGGGTGATTTATGTAATCTCTAACAGGACTATGGAAACATGGTTTGTAGTAAAACAAGACTTAGAGTGGGATCAGAGGTATATATGTTAGGAATATCGATATTTGGGTAAAAATATAGCAACATCAAGGGTTCCCTTAATATTTGGTTACAAAGTATGACATCAAATTGAAACTTACATTATGTATCTAGAAATTTGTTAAAACTCTCATAATAAGGGGAAAATAAATCCCGCAAAATCACACACATGGATCCTAGGAATGAAAAGGGTTTGTATTTTGCATGGGGAAGGATTACTATTTTTTATAGGGATTGGTTCTCATTATTTTCTTATCTAAATTAAAATTATGTTATGATGCATTACCAAAATTATTGGTTCTCAAATACTCATGGGTATTTCCCCATTGAATCTCCATTTGTTTTTCCTTAACATGCACACCCCATTTTCTAAATTTAAATGGTATCCCACTAATATTTAAATATGCCCATTTAAGGTCCTATGAAACTTATAAATCCATGATATTCATTTTAATATGCATAATATTAAGGCTATCTTCAAAGTGTAAAGTTAAAAATTGCTAAAATTATAAAAATCAAAGCTTCAACATTAAATATGATTCATTTTAGACCTTGGAATTTCATAATTATTCTTAGAAATCAAATTTATGGTTTCTTTTATATATTAAAGGAGAAAATGTGCCATGTACTAGTGTTTATTTAATTTTTATGTATTCACAAGACCATTCACAAAGACTTATAAATTATCCACATCTGGACATTACCTTCATTATATTCCATAATGTTCTTAGAGATATAAGGTTTGGATAGGTGGTAAGATAATTTTACTTGAATCCCTTTAGCCTTCCTAAACTCCTATGTGTTCCAATGTTTTTGAGCTCTAGGTCTTGACATATGACACTATCACATTACTCAGAATACACCATAGTTTAATAAAAAAAATTAACTTACCAATAGTCAAGTTACTACAGGCCATCTACATGGTAAAACATATTTTAAAAAAGATAAAGTATACATAATGTAAAATCCCAAGTCATTTGAGCTCTCATTTGCCTAATATCATGCCACATGGAAAAATCCTATGAACCTAAAACCGAGAAGGTCAAATATCAATTTAATGACCTTATGGTTCCATGGTCATGAGTCTTTATGTCTTTGCATCCAAATTACCCTAAGTTTGTGAGCTCTAAGGTTTTGATAATTGACACAATTCTATTCACTCAGATCATTCCAAGAGAAATATCAAGTTAATGTCCTTATGACTCCATTTTCTCGAGTGTCCAAGTCCCTGAGCTCTGAGATGATGCCAAATATCAACATCCCAACCACTTGGATCCCTATTAAAATATGTACATAGTTGAAAGTTTAAATATATTAGTCTCTAAGTCTCCAAGTATTTATTTCCCTAATATTACTCCATGTGGCTCAGTCCCATTAACCTAAATCCATGGAACATATAAAGCAAGATCATAAGTCTCAAGACCCCAAGTGAATGACAAATAAACAAATTTCATGGTCAAAGAGATGCATGGCTAGAGTAAACAAAAAAAATACTGACAACAAATATAAAGATGGTAAGTGAGATATTAAAACTTATCTTAAAGGGATGACTTGATAAACATGAATTGATGAAAATTTTCCATTTAGTAAACAAAAACCCACCAAATTTTCATGGCGAATTTAAATATAAATGGGAAAAAAATCAATTCACATTGATGTTTAAAAAATTATGAATTTAGGATGTAAGATTTGGTAATATATGTAAAATATAAGTAAAGAAAAATCACTTCTCGATTAATATACGAATCAAACATTGCAATCCTCATATCTCAAGAAACCAAAAGACCTAGTTTTTTTAACAAATATAATAAAGTGTTCAAATTTTTTTAAAATGAAATACACTATCCCAAATTACTAAAATGTCTTCTCTAATACCATCACATGTCCACACCCCTTCTACATATTCCATTACTGGAAGCACTAAATACACAAACATTATATTTGAAAAAAGTGCCCTAGACTTCAAATTTCCCTATTATTCAGCCATCTAGAATGTATTGGAGTCTATAGTGCCACACTCATCATAGGATTATCTATCTCAAAATTACATTGATGCCTTACTACCAATCAAGACCATGGGTCTCCATAATTAGCTATGAAACCACAGGTAACACCTTACATCAATTAATTTTATGGTTTATTATTTAATATACTTACTCTTGGGATTATTTTCACCTTGAAAAGGGAAAGAACATAGTTTCATATGTCTTTGGATGAGAATTTTATATTTACCTTAGACATCTAGGGCTCTAGGTTACCTATACTCAAGTCTCAGCTAATGTATGTCTCGAGGACAACATTGTGGAGGGGAAATTGAAATAGTGATTAGTGAAGGGTCAGATGTTAAACTCCAAGGTAGGAATTCATTCCACCAACATAATCAAATTCAGGTCTATTATTATAATATTCATGACCCTTATGAACAAATTTTATGGATTTTCTATCATTACTTACGTGTAGGTGGAATGTGTCCCATTATTGGACATTATCTTGACTTATAAAAAAATTAATGTCTTAACGAAGATTATCAATGTTAGATTTAAGGCCCATACATTTATACATGAACGAAGGATAGATGATGTAAATTTTTACATGATGTTGTATATATTAAATTGAGTCATTGGAATGTTACACAAAGCTCATGGAGAACTATGATAGCTATCTATAGAATACTTGGATAGTAGAATCTGTGAGAACTATTCTTTCCTATTTGTCTATAGATTCATAAATGGAATTACTAGAATTTGTGAGGAAGTTTATCCTCAAGTCTACCAATCTATATATGAAACCTATATTCCTAGTATATCTGATAATTTGAGAAGGATCATGGCCAAAATGGGTGATTATTGGTATTATCTAGACTATACCATAATCATAATAGATGGAACAAGGACACTCCTTTTGTTTTCACCATGTAAAATCCAAGACAATGTGGATAAATAAGATATTTTCAACCAATTATATAATAATATAGATGAGGATCTTGGCCTCAATCATCATGATTATTACAACAATACCCCACAAGCATCAAACAATTTCATTTTATAGTGAGGTCACACTTCAATCAGGTGGGAAAGGTTAGATCTAATTATAATTTAAAGGTATCCCATTCCAAAGAATGGGAACCCAAGGGAGAATTAAAAACTATATTCAAGTCCTCTAAGAGAAAAGGTGATCACCATTAGATATGGACACCAATAATATGAAAATGATGTTATCTTTATGAATTCTTCTGACAATTTGAAGTCTAAATTCACATGAGACATAGTCAAATGTCAATGATCATTACCTAAGACATCTAATATGACCTAAATATCACCAATGAACAAGCAAAATAAATGGTAAAATAAACAAATAA